>VOQZ01000395.1:0-45537 GCA_008079305.1 Phytophthora palmivora | reverse complement strand
CACTGAGAATTCGCCCAGTCAAGGAGTCAAAAATTGGCTGCTCGCAGCGTACTCGTCGTGAGATTCACATGTCATCTCCAACATGCGGCATTGCTCAGTCTCGAAAATGCGCAAGAAGTTATCCATAATCTGGTTGTGCTCGCCAGACAGAATTCGCACCTTCTCATACATCATTGGCAAACCTCTCCACGAGTACTTGCCACTCTCAGGGCCAAACATTGGGTGCGTGCACAGAATACTCGCGCTCTGAGGCAGGTCTTTCAGCATGATCAGTTTCGGGTGGGTCTTCACCGACAACACATCCACAATCACGATGTTCTCCAGGAGGTGCTTCGGGATCTTGCTCAGCACACTTTCAAACGACAAAATGCTGACACCCAGTAGGAGAACATCCAGACCATCGAAGAACTGCTCCAACTGCGTAGCTGACGAATAATACTTGCATCCAAGTTGCGTCGCCACAGTCGAGTAGTCAGTTCGTGAAGTGGCGCGCACCTCATGGGACTTCGCCATCGTCTTGGCCAAGAACTGACCAAAGTTGCCAAAACCGTAGATACCGATGTTCAAGCGTTCTTGCTTCTGCTGTGGTACAATTGCAGGTGAAGCAGTGATTGGGTTGGCTTGATACGCACCAACAGCTTCCAACGTCTTGCGAACTTCTCCCAATAGTTTCCCTTGGTCGGGTACGATCCCAACACACGCACAAACTTGCAGAACTCACGCAAGTGACGGAGCGCATTGATGATGTTCTCGTCCGTTTGGTGTCCAATGAGGTCCACATAGAACAGGTAGCTGTACTTCCTGCGTACGCTCTCAGCGGACAATGAAAAGTCCTCCGACTCCATGGTATCTTGATATTGCTGTTCCGCCGTGTGTCCCCACGGTCGACTCTCAATCTTGCACATGTCAATGTCACGAAGTGAAAAAGCCGACAGTGCTTTATAGAGCTGTCCCTTTTCATTACTATCAACGAACGAGAAAACCAGCGACGTCTTGAACTCCGTGTCCACCTTGGCATCAAGTCCCAAGTCCTCCTTCTTACTCAGCAACAAGAAGCGAGTGAAATTGCCAGCATCGTCCTCAATGTTCGTCTGCAAGACTTGCAGTCCATAGTACTCTGCCGCCAAGTCACTGGCCACAGCAGCCGTATCCTTCCACTGGTTGTCCGCCAGCATCTTGGCACTACCTGCCGTGTCGTACTCTGCACGGGGTTAGCGCCCATAGAGGCGATAGTGAAGGCGCATTGAGCCAATGCCTGTGGGTGACTAATGACCGTCTTAATGTCGCTCTTCTGCACGCCTGGCAGTGCCAACAGCGAGTGCTCCACGCGCAGATCGTACTCGCCCACAATGTGCAGACCGAACTTGAGTAGCAGGTCGTAGTTGGCGTGAATACTGCCGCCTAGCGAGTTCTCAATGGGCAACACGCCAAAGTCGGCGTCTTCGCGCTGGACGGCCAGGAAAGCCTCTTCAAAGGATGGGAGCCCACAGCGACGATGTTGGCCGATGAACCGAGCAGTTGACGCGTCGCCTTCTCCGAGTACGCGCCGGGCATGCCCTGATACGCGACCTTCACCTCGCCCTTGACCATTCTTGCGCTTGCTTGGGTCCTCGCGGATGCGCAAATGAGGTGAGAGAGGGTGAGCAAGATCCGAATGATATTTACAGCCAATCAGCGAACAGACTCGAGATTTTGCAACAATTTGACAGGCAAAAAGAGGCAAGAAAAGAGGGAATTGGAGAGAATCTGTGATGTTGAGTATGCAGTTGCAGTTCGTGGTCTGGTAGATAGTTGCAGTGGTGTTACACTGGTAGAACCACAAAGAGTGTATTCTTGTGGTTCTACCGGCGGGAAAATCACTTGAAGAAAGTATGTGTGATGAACACGTACGTCTCGCACGTCTCTAGCACGCGCTCGAAGTGTGCAAACAACAACAGTTGGCAAGCACTGACACGCCCTCGTAGCGGAGACTTGGAGCAGATAATTGTCAATTCGTGCCTGAAAACTTCAACGCGAGCTTCAATCCGTGACAGTCGAAAGCGTGTTAAACAGGGCATTCTTCGCCACGTCACAGCTCGGCAGCACTCGTCCGCAACAATGCAATGCCTCAAATCAAAACCATCGACCAGGACTTCTGGTTCAACCAAGCGGATCGATTGCTCAGATGATGCAGTCTCCATCACCAAGTGGGATTCCACCTCAGCTTCAATGCAACCAACCCATTGCATTAAGTGCTCACTGTCCTACAGCAACTAATGTACTTGTCCGGCGGTTTCTTAGATTCTAAAGTCGCGTTGTCATCTTTAGCATCGACGTCCATGCACTACTAGACACCTTTGTTCATTTTCATCGCTACGATGCCTCTGTACGCAGCGATCTCACCAACGTTTAGCACTCAGGAGGAGTCGCTGGATGCGCTCGTCAATTCGACGTTCTATGCCGAGTCGATGATCAAAGGCACCGGGGCAGGTGCTACTAAACATACAACAACACTGGGGCGCTTTGAAAAGATTTTCGTGTTCATGGTCGACCCCAATTCATCCCGGGGGGCATCACTCTACAGCTTTTTCATTGCCTGTGCAGCCTTCACGAGCTGCTTCATCCTCTTTTTGCAGACACTCGATGGTCCGAATCACCACAGCACTGAGCCTGAATACCCGAAACTTCCCAGTGAGCACGGCTACTACGACGCTGACTTAGTCTTCACACTCATTTTTACCCCAGAACTTCTCATTCGACTTATCATCTGGCCGTCATTGTGGCGTGAACACGAGTACCTGACGGAACGACGGCTGAAGCCATTCCTTCGACTTCTTCAACTGGTTCGATGTCGCTGCTATCGTCCCATTCTACACTGACCTCATTTTTGGCAAGGAAAAGAGCTTCGTCATCATGCGATTATGTCGCCTGCTTCGTATTTTCAAGCTTGCTCGCAACCACTCAGGAACATATATTTTGCTCCGAGCTATCCGTGCTAGTGTCGCCCCCATTTCTGTGGCGCTCATTTTCTTTACTGAAATTGTGCTCTTCTTCTCTGTGGTTATGTACATGGTGGATCCGAGTTACGACCGCAACATTCCTGGTTTCTCGGATCTACTAACTACGGGCTATTTTGTGGTGGTCACAGTTGCTACTATTGGCTACGGGGACATCACACCGACTAAGGGTAACGTAGCAAGCCGCTGTTTTGCTGTCATGATTATCATGTCTGGAACTCTCTTCTTGTCCATGCCTCTCGCTATTATCGGAACGGAGTTTGATCGTGCCTGGAAGCACACGCCGAGAGTGTCAAAAAGTTCCAGCAGCTGCAGGCAGGAACTCATGTTGCTACACCTGCGAATATAGATCTTGCGGCTGCCACCGGAGACAATCGCGCTCACCAAAAACATGAAATTCTCGTCAAGTACAACGCGCCTAACAAGCTTTATTTACGACTGGCGGCGCTGACGGGCGAAGCTTCACTTATCACGCAGGCACTAGTAACCGAAGCTACGACTAACGATTTCAATTTATCCAATCTTCGCGACATTGTCAACGATTTAAAACAAACCACCGAGCTGTGCTTCCTTAAGTGTGAGGAACTGGCAGTCATGGTTCGGGATATGATTGTTGCGGAGTCACAAGAAGTCGCTGCCCCGCCGACATGGCGAGAGTGGGCACGTATAACAATTCTTGAACCAGAATCCTCGCTCCTAGCTCGTGCTATTTCTCGCTGGGTGAAGTTTTGCCTCATCTTCAGTATGATAATCGTCGTATTTCAAACCATGCCAGATCTGCAGACTTATGGAGAGCAGACCTACTTATGCGAACGTAGGGTCCAGCGTTATTGCGAGAACGTCCTGGACATTCGTGTTGGTGGTAATGACCCTGGATGTTTCAGTGTGGATGATCCAAACACAAAGCTGCGGTTTGGCTGCTCTGATAGTGAAAAACTTGCTGATTCAAGCTGCTACGGGTACCCAGGAAATTTTGGTAGTAGCACGGTTGACGACAGACTGTCTTGTGACGGATCGGATAAAGTGCTTCTGAATACGTTCAACTATAGTGGCTCATCGTATCGAGACCAACTTGATCTCATCTTACCTTTTCGGCAAGACAAGAATTTATTAAGAATGATAGGCGACTGAGTGTCTGCAAAAAGTGGGAATGTGACAACCTCCACGTGACATTCTTCGAGTTCGGGAATGGGTATGTCGGAATGGAGTACATTTTCACGCTCACTTATCTTTTTGAGTTTGCAGCCGCCTTGTTCGTGTGCGACGATTACCGCGCTTATTTCAAGAACCCCCTTGTCTTCATTGAAATGGCATCATTTATCCCATTTGTCGTGTTTGAAGGCCGTCGTGTCTTCAGTGGTGTGACTCCCATATATGTGATCCCACCTGCCTCTCAAGATCTCGTTACGTTTCTGCGGTTATTGCGTTTATCTCGCATTTTCAAGATTCAGCAAAGTATCCCTGTCACGAAAGTGCTATGGGAATCAATTTCCAAGACTTCTGCGCGCCTTACCATCCCCTATTTTATGCTTATGGTCGTGACTACTATCCTATCGTTTATCATGTTTGAGCTTGAAAAGGGTCAAGAGTGTTTTTACGGCCAAGAATGTATCGTTGGTGAACACAACATGACTTTCCCTACCGAAATGGAAGGCTCATTGCCCGGGAAACGCTTTCTAGTGAACTTCAAAGGTGACATCTCAAGCTTCGATGATTTCTTCTCGGCATTTTGGTTTGTCATCGTAACGCTGGCTACAGTTGGTTACGGGGACATGGAGCCTGTAACTAGTTCAGGAAAACTTGTAGCTGTCGTTGCAATGATTTTCGGAGCCTGTTACACTGCGATGCCGCTTACTTTGGTCGGATCTCAGTTTAACAAGAGTTACCTGGAGTACAAGCGACGAGAAGCCTTACTACGAACGAAGCAAGAAGTTGGTAAACCTTATGTCGTTCAGGCAGGGGAGCTGCAACAATGGGAAACCTTTGCGCTCAACGAATCGTTCACTCAGATGTTGAAAATACTCCGTGAGCAGCTCGAGCCATTACTTGATTCAATCGAGAAAAGTGAGGTCGATATCATTGACGATGACAACAAAGCGGAGCTTTTCACTATTTCCAAAGAGCTGAAGCGTATCATCTTCGTAGAACGGGTGGGTTACTTTTATCTTCTTCTGGACATGTTCTAGTGCTTTAACTATCTCATGAAATGTTTGTCTGTGCAGCTGGAGGTGATGCGGGTGAGTGCGATTGTAAATTATCTGCGAAAGGAAGGTATTCGTCTTGCTGAGCAGCAAGTCACCGCATTGCAGAGCGTAGTATCGTAAACCTACGTATTTGTTGGAAACAATACTTCACGTTCTCCACTTATAAGGAATAGGATGCAATGGTTCAATATAAAATAATGAAGACCACTAAAGCTACACACGGAAACCCGATGCAGGCAGCAAGTCAATACGTTTCTCTATCATAGCTTTTTGGATCGGGAACACATTCGTCAAGCCACGCTCACGAGCTTCGTCAAGAGCCTGCTGGGCTACCACCTTGAAACGATCATCCTCGTACTCGAGAACGCGGCGAGCATCCTGGTCGCCCTGTAATTTTGCAGCTCGTTCATCAATAATCGTTTTACGTCGCGCATCAGCCTGCTGCTTTTGTCCGACCGCAAATTGTAAGTCCTCCAGCCGCCGCTCCTGTTCTTCTTGCTTAGTCTGCATTTCGATACGCCTGCCAAATTGTTCCCACTGCATGACAGACTCGAGTGCCTCTTGAACTTCTCGCTCCTTTTCACGCTGCTTGCAATCGAGTTGGTAGCGGCGACTCCGAGCAATTGCCTCCTTCTCGGCAGCTCGTCGATCTGCTCTCTCTTTCATTTCCTTGTCTTCCTTTGCTCGCACTTCCTTGCTTTGGTTTTGCAGACGTTCTTCATTCTTTTGCTCCAGTTTCACCAGATTTTTTGTGGCAAGGTCGATCATGCGCTGTTTGCGAGCCTGAACATTTTCTTGCTTCTGTCGTTGTAAATCCATTCGTTTGGCATCGCGCAATTGTTTCTTGTACGCTTCCTCCTCCCGTTTGACATCCTCGAGACGTTCCTTCTCTTTTTGCATCTCGCGGTGTGCGCGAAGCCTTTGGTTTGCTAACTGAGTATCCTCACTTGCCTGTTTCAGGCGCAACTTTCGCTGTCGTTCTTTCTCCATCTCGTTTAAATAGTCCTGCTCAGCTTGTTGTTTCATCCTTTCGCCATCCATCTTCTCCTGTTGATATTGGCATCATCAAATTACACGTTAGACGTAAATCAAAACAAAGGTGAATCTCAAGACGTAGTACCTCGCGAAGCTCGTTAATGTAGCGTTGTTTGTATTCCTCGAGCTGCTCCTTCTGGATCGTTGCCAGTCTGGCATTTTCCTCGAGTTTTTTCTTTCTAAGCCGTTGTTCCACCTTTTCATCCTCGACGACCTTAGCAAGCACCTGCCTGTCGTACATGTAATTGGTTAAGTTATCTTGATCCTTCAGCATTTGCTTCTCTTCGAGTTGAAGTATGCGATGCTAGTATTGTCAAATACGTAAGTATGAAAGCGAGTTGACAAATTAATGCAGAAGTAAAAAACTCACGTGAACGACATCGGCTAAAAGTTGTTTGCTGCGCAATGTTTTCATGCGGTCGGTCTGTTCGTAAAGTAGTCGATTGGCGCGCTCAATTTGTTTTGTCTGCGCCTCCCGTTGCAGTCGCATCTCCTCCTCATCAATTTTCTTGCGTTCCTCTTCCAGACGTTCCTCTTTGTCCTTCTTCCAGCGATCTTTCTTCTTGCGCATGGCCTCTAATGTATTTGGCCATGTGGCTGTACGTTGTTCCGACTTCAGTCTGATAGCTTGACGTCTCGCCTCGCGGTCGCTTAGTACCGGAGGTGATACACTCGCCCGCATACGCTCCAGTTCATCAGCACTTAATGTCGTCGAAGTGGGCATATTTGCTGTGCTGTCAATTGTTCTCAAGTTACGTAAATGGCACCAACGCACTATGTCCTTAGCATCATAGTTGTGTGCGAAAATAGCTACCACCATCAACTAAAATTGGCCTAAACTCAAGCCTACCAACTTTTTCCAACAAGTTGCAATGTCATGTGAACCAAGAGAATTTAATCTATAGCACATCAGTGATGTGATGCACTACATTTTATCAGCCTATCTTACATGTTACATTACCGGTATGATTTTAACACTTCTCGATTTTACCAAACTCACCAGAGCCACATGAAACGCAGCGGAACAAGCTTATGCTAAACACCGGTCAACAACTGATTCAACTTGACTGGCAATGTAGTCATCTAATCTTTTGGTTTGGTTTCGAGACTAACGTACGCCTTTTCAGCAGCCAATCAAAGAGCCTGTAGGGAGGATGACGTCGTGTACCCATCTTCAAGAGCATCTGAGCCCATTGTGCATGAAGATCGCCATGGTCTCACTTCTTGCTCATTCCACAACTTGCTTTAACATCGTCAAGTCAACTAGTTATCGACCTCTAATATGGCAGTGGAAACGTCGACGCGTATTGGTTATCAAGAGAAATTTGAGTTTGCGAAAGATGCCGCGAACGCGATGCTGAGCACTGTGAACGACTCCAAATCCATTGGTTACGCATCCATTGAAGACGCTGTCGCTGCAGTAAAGAAAGAGGACGTCAAGTTTGCTGTCGTACCAGTGGAGTCGACCGCGCACGGCAGCTACTACGACACCTACGACCTGTTGCTCAAGTACGACGTGGCCGTCGTGGGTGAGTCGAAACCTTCGACCAAGAGCGCAAGGTTCTGGCTCGTGGCCAAGACACCAACCGAACCCTCACTCAAGATGACAACGTGCAAGACGTCGCTTGCATTTGCTTTCGCTTCGGGCAATGCTCATGGTCAATTGCACCGAGCTCTTGGTTTGTTCGCTTCCCGTGACATTGATTTGAGCAAGGTCGAGAGTCGACCATGGAGTAGTTCACACCCTAGTGCTGGAAAAGCTGAATTCATCTTCTATGTGGATGTGAAAGCTCGTCAAAGTGATGAAGTGGTTGTTGATGCAATTGCGAGTTTGAGAGCAATGTGCTCGTACGTCCGCGTACTTGGTTGTTACTCGAGTGATACGTTGGAAGTGACGAACGGTGTGTCTGATGCCTCATCCCAAGAGTTGACTATGGCACAGAAGTATCCTTTGAGCCCGGTCTTCGACACTACGAAGGTTGCCAAGACTCTTGCGGTATTCGCGGTGACATGGCAAATGGAAGCCGAGGGTAAGTCTGTATACTCACTTTGCGTGGGTGAGCCTGACTTCCAACCGCCCAAGCGTGTCCTGGATGCTGGTATCAGAGCGATCCAGGAGGGCAAGACCAAGTACTGCGATATGCGTGGTATGGCCGATCTGCGTGAGATTATTGTGACGTATCTCCAGCGGGCTAAAGGTGTGACCTATGATCCGAAGGAGATCCAGATCTGTGGTGGTGCTCAGCAAGCTTTGTACAACGTCATTCTTGCAATTTTAAGACCGGGTGACAAGGTTTTGCTGCCGTCGCCGTACTGGGGAAGTTATGAAGGTATTCTCGCTCAGGTCAAGACACAACTCGTTCAACTGCGCAACACACTAGAGGAAAACTACCTGATAAACCCGGTGAAACTTGAGGAGGCGCTAACTGCAAACCCGGAGATCAGGATTCTCATTTTGTGCAATCCGAGCAACCCTGCTGGTACTCTTCATAGTCCTGAGCAATTGGAACAGATTGCTGCAGTTCTCCGCAAACCACAGTTCCGCCATGTGATCGTCATCTCCGACGAAATCTATGAGCAGATCGTTTACCAGGATGAAGGCCAACCCAAACGTGTTTGCAAGAGTTTTGCTGCAATCCCAGACATGTACGAGCGAACAGTCCTGATCAACGGGTTTTCCAAGGCATATGCTATGACTGGTCTGCGAATTGGTTATATGGCTGCCCCCTCTCACTTCATCGAGCCATGTTATCTCATGCAAGGTCAATTGACATCCTGCGCAAACAGTGTGGGCCAAGTGATGGCTATTGAAGCTGTTAAGATGGAGTTAGAGACTATGGACAAGGGGAAGTTCGCATCGCTGAAAACTTGCACGGACTGGACTTGAAGCGCCAATACATCGCCAAGCGCCTCCGAGCGATGCCAAACGTACGTTTCGCGTATCCGACATCGTCATTCTATGTTTTCGTGGACCTTGCATTGCTGTTTGAGGGCAAGAAGGTCTACACCGTTGACAAAAGTGAAGAACTCCACAATGTCGATGATTTCTGTGACTACTTGATCCGTAAGATGGGAGTTGCTGTCGGTCCTGGCTCCGACATGGGCGAGCCTTATGGGTTTCGCATTTCGTATGCTGGTTCGATGGACACTATGGTCCATTCAATGGACGGTCTGGAGCTTGCGATAAAGTCATTGACCTTTGAGTAAGCGAGTTGTAGAAAATTATAAAGGTGAGAATAAAGTCCGCAGGCAAACCATAGCAATGTGAAAACACAGCTGAAAGTATGGTGTGTATTAACGAAGTAGACGTGATAACAACAATAAAACAAGTATCTAAGTCTATCCAAAGTCATTGCACTCATCTCATCAAAGCGTTTGGTTGCGACTACCGAACGTAGATGTAGCCAATCACCGAGCGCCATGCCGCTCAGCCCATCACCCTGCAACACGGAACGATCTTCGTAATCAGGCACACGCAATGGTCACCTGTCATTTGTGAATTTGCTGCGTTCCAGCCTCTACACATCGAATAATCCACCGAGTAAGCACCATGGCCGTGGGAACCTCTACACGCATCGCTCATCCAGCAGACACGTCGCTTGTCGGTATCAAGGAGGCTGCCTCCCAAATGTTAAGTGCACTGGACAACTTCGAGACTGTCGGTTATTCCTCTCTCGAGGACGTCGTCATTGCTGTGAAGCAAAACAATGTCAAGTTTGCTGTCGTACCAGTCGAATCGACCGCACACGGCAGCTACTACGACACCTACGACCTGTTGCTCAAGTACGACTTGGCCGTCGTGGGTGAGTCCAAACCTTCGACCAAGAGCGCGAGGTTCTGGCTCGTGGCCAAGACACCAACCGAACCCTCACTCAAGATGACAACGTGCAAGACGTCGCTTGCATTTGCTTTCGCTTCGGGCAATGCTCATGGCCAATTGCATCGAGCTCTTGGTTTGTTCGCTTCCCGTGACATTGATTTGAGCAAGGTCGAGAGTCGACCATGGAGCAGTTCACACCCTAGTGCTGGAAAAGCTGAATTCATCTTCTATGTGGATGTGAAAGCTCGTCAAAGTGATGAAGTGGTTGTTGATGCAATTGCGAGTTTGAGAGCAATGTGCTCGTACGTCCGCGTACTCGGGTGCTACTCTAGCGACAACGTGGTGGTGACTAAGAGTGAAGCTTGTGACGTGCAAATGTATCCGCTAAACCCGGTGTTTGACACCACCACTATCGCGAAGACTATCACAATTTTCGGCAAGACGAAACAGTTGGAAGCCGAGGGCAAACCCGTGTACTCGCTCTGCGTTGGTGAACCAGACTTCTTGCCACCGAAGAGCGTTCTGGAGGCCGGTATCAAGGCGCTTCAGCATGGTCAGACGAAATACTGCGATATGCGTGGCATGGCTGAGCTACGTGAGCTGATCACGACGTACTTACAACGCACTAAGGGTGTGATCTACGACCCAGCGACAGAAATCCAAATTTGCAGTGGTGCTCAACAGGCTTTGTATAACGTGATCCTTGCAGTCTGCCGTCCAGGTGACAAGGTCATTTTGCCATCACCTTACTGGGGTAACTACGAGGGTATCATTACCCAAGTCAAGGCTGGACTCGTTCGTCTGCACAACACTGGAGGAAGACTACCTCATTAACCCTGTAGAGCTGGAAAAGACACTAACCGCGAATCCGAAAACAAAGATCCTAATCCTGTGCAACCCAAGCAACCCCGCCGGTACATTGCATTCTCCAGAACATTTGGAGAGAATTGCTGTTGTTCTCCGCAAGCCACAATTCCAGCACGTTGTTGTTATCTCCGACGAAATTTATGAACAGCTGATTTACCAGGATGAAGGTGTTCCCGAGCGTGTGTGCATGAATTTTGCAATGATTCCAGGCATGTATGAGCGCACAATTCTCATCAACGGATTTTCCAAGGCGTACGCGATGACCGGCTTGCGCATTGGTTATATGGCTGGTCCTAAGCACTTCATTGAACCATGCCAGCTGATGCAGGGTCAAACGACTTCTTGTGCCAACAGTGTAGGCCAAGTCATGGCTATCGAAGCCATGAAGCTCGAGTTGACAAGTATTGAGAGAGGTGAGGTTCGCATCGCAAAAGACCTGCACGAGTTGGATCTGAAACGCCAGTACGTTGTCAGCCGCCTCAAAGCAATGCCCAACGTGCGTTTCGCATATCCGACGTCGTCGTTCTACATCTTCATTGATCTCGCGCTTTACTTTGAAGACAAGAAGGCATACACTGCAGACAAGTGCGAGGTGCTTCACAACGTCGATGACTTCTGCGACTATTTGATCCGCACAACGGGAGTGGCTGTTGGTCCTGGCTCCGATATGGGTGAGCCTCTTGGCCTCCGCATTTCGTACGCTGGTCCTATGGACACGATGGTACACGCTATGGATGGTCTGGAGTATGCACTCGCCTCGCTGACGTTCGAGTAAGTGACATCAAATCAAGAATGCACAAAGTTGCAAAACTACCACTTCTACATGACGAGCCAGTAGCGATTGCATGAATACATACGCATGTTTCCAGCAGTATCTCTCGCTCCTCACAGGCAATGACAACCTACCAGATTGCACGCCGTGTAGAAGTAGAGAGGAAGCACCAAGTTGTCAATTTGAGCTGTTGCAGCCTCTAGCACCGTCGTCAAAAGGACCGTCGCTGTCAACAACACCAGCTACAGCAACAACAAAACCCATTATTACAATACTCCCAGGAACATTCCTTGATGATCTCGTACCTGAACGTGGTCCCCCACAATGAAAGAATCAATTTGATAACCTTGAAGCAGTATCGAAGAAAGTGTCATCGATATGAATACAGCACATGATCCTTCTACTGTCTTGCTGCCGAAAATTTTGTGTTTACCAATACTTGACCCCACCACGGCTCCCATTGCGTCTCCAACACCAAGTGCCAGAACTCCTGCGTTCATTGCCAGAGGAGAATAAGTACCCGAGAAGGGTGTAAGCCATAGCGGCAGCGCACAGCCGAGGAGTAGATATGAGTGCGTCAGGATGATACGTCCACCTTCGCGATAATCGATGAAAGACCGCATAAACTCAGCGATAGGTTTACCGAACGGCGGTAGTGCCAATGCACGCACACATTCCACGAGAAAGAAAACACTAAGAGCCACACCATAGCTCAGTGCCAACATGGGAGAATCAAAAAGTGATGCTGGACCCAGCATAAGCACCACTAATAGATGGAATAGCTTTCGTGCAACAATGTTGCGTAGCGCAAAGTGGTTCGAGATAAGCGCAAACAAAGGGACCAACACGATCAAACACATCAACCAGTATCCCATCAGTGCGAATCGCGGCGGTAAAGATAGTGGTGTCAAGCTGCTTGACTCGGTGAGGAAGTCAAACAACCAAGCGAATGGATTCCACGTCTGTAACAAGAAGCAACTCCACGGATACACCACACCTCCTACCACCCCTGCAGCTGTAAGCACGAAGCCCACAATTCCTTTGAATGGCACTGGTTGCGCAATCGCACTAGGTGTCGGCACTCCGTAACGGCGGAGGAGAGGTATTAACGCAGCACACACCAGCAGTGACCCCAGCGTCCCAACTTCTAGTGTTAAGACGTAGTCTGGTCGGTCCACGTCGAAAATTAGCCACGGACGAAGGATACTTGGTGGCAAGTCGATGACGTCGTGTTCACTAAACTACATAACGAAATGTGAGCTGCCTTGTGCAGTTAATTAGCAAAGGATAACACGGAAACGCACTCTGTTGATTGTGACAAGCACAAGGTCGTAAGCGCAAAATCCAATACCTTGACCAACGAGCACCGCTTCCCCTACTGTGAATGACCGAGGCAAGAGCTTAAAACCCGCAGCCAATACACAAGCCACAATGAATCGTCCTCCAGTAACTAGCAAAAATCTCCACTCCGCTTCAACTGGACTGAGCAGCCCAAAAACCACAGGCAGTAGCACCACGTCCACGAGAACATTGATACTGAATGATGTGATCGTTCCAAAGACCGCAACCTTGAGCAGCACACTGACACCAATTGAAACACTCGTCCACGCGTAGAAAAAGAGAAGTTTGAGAAATATTGTTCCCGGTAAATCTCCACCAGAAGACGACTGAGCAGTACCAGTGGGGGTAGAATACAACCCACAACAAGTCCAGCGTCGCGCTCTTGTCTACACCAATAAGCAATTGTTGTTGTCAATTATTTTCATTATTGAAAATAAACACCATATTAAACACTAACCTAGATGACGCTCGCAATGCTTTGGACAGAGTCTGCGGCCTAAATATAGACCACAGGACCGCGAAGAAACCTAGGATATGCAGGACGAACAGCACGTGCGACATGGTAGTGGCTTGTAGCAGTCGCTGCTCCGCCTGGAGCGATACTTCCGCTTCGCTCTCCTGCTGTAATTCCTCCTTCTGAACAAGATGCGTAACCCATCCAGCTGTCACAAACAACACCAGCGCTTCCGCCACCTGCGCACGGCGACTCTCACTCAAAGCTTTGCTCATCTTTGTGAATAAAACCCAATTTGTCAATATTTTGGGTTAATCTACAATTATGGGATTAATAGATTGGGTGAAACGCAATGTTACATGTATTGACAAAATACTCGATTCTAGTACGCCTTGCCAGCATACTTGTTGAGTTGCAGCAGTAGATCTTGGTACACGAGAGTGTTGGCGTTTTGGGCCCATGTGAAGTCGAGGTGCGAGAATGCATCAATGATTTTCTCATACACGATGGTACCGCTGGGGAGACCAGAACGGATTTGAGCGATATCGGTGGAAGTCGCGAAAGTATCCGTCGCGCCAATGTAGAAACCCGTGCGCGGATACACCATGTTGCCGACGGGGTAAGCGGGTGGGTCGAAGCTGCCGTACACCGCCTTGTTCTTGCATATGAGCTTTGAGCAGAGGTTGATCCCAAGGATACGAAGACAACTGCAGCCGTAGTCATAGGAGGCGAAAGTGTCGTCACGAATCCCTTGAGCGTAGTGAGCCATGTTCCTCACCGAAGTGCCAGCAGGGGTCTGAGACAGGTAGACCGGGATGCGGGTAGCATTGAGGTTGTCCGATGGCCCGGCGATGAGACCGATGGCTGAGTTGCATATCCCGGCCACGTTGGTGCATACGATGTCCGAGAGGAGCACAGTCAGCAAGTCACTGTGCGGTAGGAAACTGGTGAACCCGAGGTTGAGGAAAGTCACGTCCACCTTGAGTTTCGCCAGCGCAACGAATAGTTCAGCAGTTGCGTGACCGGTCCAGGCAACCGGAGCTAACGCTCCAAAGTAGTCGACCTTCTTAGCTACCTCTTGGTTCTTGGAGAAACCCACGAAAGCTTGCGTTGTTCCTTCCGAGTGACCCACGTAGCTCACCGTCGATCGGCCGGTTGTGTCGAGGATGTGATTTACAAACGCCGGTAGATCATACAAACCCATGTCTTCCCATGTGAAGTCCCAAAATTCGTCGTCATCGGTGGTGTAGTCGATGTGTGAGCGAGACCATGTCGTACCGCGGTTATTACCGAGCCAGACGTCGAAGCCAGCGTCGGCTAGCACGTACGCGAGACTCTGGTTGCGGAAGTTAGAAACGAATGTGAAGCTGCTGTCCAGCAGACCATGTTGGAGGTGAACGGCGGGTTTGTTGGCAGCAGCAGTGGCGCCTGATTGACTCTCAGCATAGGTCTTGGGAAGGCGATACATGGTAAGCACATAGCGATCGGAGGTGGTGACTTGGTGTGTTTCAATGGCGTAACCGCGAGCTTGAACGATTTCGACGACGGTCTTGCCCACATCCGGGTCCACCGCAGCTTCCTCCGCTTCACCAACAAGCGCGACTTCGTGGACTTCAACAGCAGCATAGGTGAACGGAGTGAGCACAGTCAGCAGTAGCGCGAGACTCAGCATTAGCACTTGGAGGTTGTACTGGAGCATAGTTGATCGGAAGCTGCGAACCGGAGTCTTGGAGGTGTGTGCAGACAACAAATTGCAGAATGGTTAGCAGAGCTAACCTTGATCTAGTGCTCTCTGCTGCTGATACCTCCCTGCTGTTCGAGACACGGTAGTTGAGCCCGCCTTAATCAACTGCATGCTGGACATCCTGATCCCTGGAAGGGCATATGCAACGTGTTGAAGTTGCTTTGAGCAGGTAGTGGGAAAATAGAGGCTCATAGACGTTGGATGTTTAGTATGACCGAACAACAAAGTGACCATAAGTGAAACTTTCATTTCTACAGTGTGCACAACTTTGATCGAAAGGTGTACTTACTGCAAATCGACCAGATAGTGAAAGTTGCACGATCTCGTGACAGTCTGCCACTGACAGGTGGGAGTCACCAACATCTACGTGTAATTTGCCAAATGCACGCTGGACATGTTGTCTGACTACATCCTTGTGAGTGATAGCCGTAGCACACCTTACCATGAAGATGTCGCGAGGAGGCCAAAATGAGTGAAGACCTGCGGCTGATCAGGGAGGGATTTCTCGCTAGGTGCTCCACTTGAAGTGCCTGACCGACGTGAATTGCTGAGCTACGTCCGCAAAATTGCGTATAATACATGTACCCTCTTGATGACCACGGTAATCAAGGTCGTACATGGAGATCAACCTCCAACTGATTACATTTGTTCAGCCTAACTTGCAATTCCTTGCATCTCTGGTATTAGGCGCAAAACTGGTTGCGATGTCCCTTGATTATAACCTCGAACTGAGTCCAATAATCACTCGACATCATCACTGTCGAACACAACATGAATCCGATTCCAGCTCAAGACTTGGACACTTCGGACTCGAAACCGAGAGGCAAGCGAAAGAAGAAGCGATTCATCTGGACCGACGATCTACATAGTAGCTGTCCGATGTATTTCGGCAGTTTACCATGACTTTTAGATTATTACTGCCCCTAGGCTTTGTGAGTTCAATGATTAGATAATGGTCATCATCACTTGGCCGCCTACAAGGTTAGGACAACATATGTGCATTTTGCTAATGGACGTGATCGTGCTGGGCGGCAAGAGTGTTATGAATAAGTCTGGTAGACGCCACCGAGTGCACGCTACCACTGCTACTTCTTCCTGGCGGAGCACCCGTCAAGAACTGGTGACACGGTATCCCATATTCTTCGTGATTATTAATGCTACATGAAACAGGACACAACTGCCATATCGTTTTTATTTGGAAAAGTGGTCATCTGCGAACCTATCGTGGTCGGCAAAACTGTTAGCTGGTCAGCTTACTTAGTTCTGTGAGCTCGTAAGCATAATAGCTACATCCTCCAGATTTTTAAATAACTGAAGAGTTGGACCCAACAAGCCAATGTCGACCTCCAAACGCTCTACACGCCCATTTTTCTCGTCAAAGAGGAAGGTGACGACATAGCTGCAGCATAATCTTTGACCAAGAAGGCGATCACGAAGAGCACCACGGTAAAAATTCAGTCGTGCTTCTTTTGCCAACTTAGGGAATACCTTTCGCAACGATAGTTCTGTCACTGTTGCTTGAAGTTGTCCAGTGACCGTCATGACCCCAGGGGCAATTGACTCTATTCGATGGAGTTGCAGCTTTGGACATCCGAAGTTTTGCGTGTAGTGCTGCAGTTGCTCCATCAAAGCGTTAACTCCGGAGAAGTTGCCCATTTTTACATCAGGCGAAAAGCACTCCTGGAGGAACATCTGTCGTTTGACGTCGTTCATCATGTCCACAACGCTTATTTTGCGCCAAAGTGAAAGGTTATCCTCGACAAGATGGAAGACCTCAGCCACGATCGCCCATGGACTGCGCTTGGATTCCCCATCAGGTCGAACACCTTCGTACCCTCGTTTCAAGTGATAGACCTCTTTCCGAAGTCGTTTTACACGCTGTTCAAGCTCTTGATTGTTTTGTCGTTGTCGTTGTCGAAAACGAGCTTGGTTTATCCTACACTGCTCGCGTCGACTGATCCCCCTGCGTGTACGCGTGACCCTTTTATCGGCCTGAAGTAGCTCGTCTGGGATATCATTTACTTCCTCCGCTACTTTGGAGATGCTGTGGAGGTATGACTCGGTGGTTGCATTGTTATGACGAATTCCAACAGCATCGGTACTTGGTGTGCTACTGGACTTGTTCTTGAACCTCAAGTTTCTTCCTCTGATATGATGGCGAACTTCTGGAGCACGCGGAAGCACGAGTCCAACTAGGTCGTCGCCCATTCGCATTTGGTCCATCTCGAAATGGCGAAAGGAGGTGGCGAAATTTCTGGATACGTATGCCATGGGAAAGCTCTAGGGACTGTATCGTGTTGGTGTGTTGGCGAATTGAGTAATGAGGACATTTCGGGCGGGCTTTATTCCAAGCGTTCTGCCATAATCGTGAAAAGTCGTAAACAAGATAAGACAGTTGGAACGAGCCGGTTTAATACCGGTAACGCAATGTCATAAAATTGCGGTTTACATATGTTAACAAAATTCAAATTTTGACACCGGGAAACCTGTTCTCACTACAATCGGATTGAGTTGCAAGTTATCAAGCCAATACACTGCATTCTTTCACAATGCATGACGCAGACAGAAATCTACCCGATGGCAACCGTTTGTGCATGAGATAATCCCAATGAATACGCCACGTTAAATGTAATATTTATATTTTTATACTATTTTTCGAATTCATTCTTATTGCTGCATCAAGTGTAATTGTATGCTTAACCACCGACCACTCCACCAATATATATAATCATGAATAAGTATTGCACGCTCTACTGCGTAGACTACTCGATATTTTTAGATCCGTTTTAACGAACAAAACACTATATTCTCGATTAGGTATCCAACCGGAACTTAGAAAATCTTCTTTACAATGGAATGGCTTGAATTTTGTATTGACCAGTGTGTTTGGAACTGGTAAATTTTGGTAAATTAACTCTACAAATCGTACTTAACAAAGGTCTCAAAACCACATGGACGATTTGGTTATAATAATGAACGTTTTTTTGTAAACGGAGGACCAATTTTACCCGATTTTGTAAATTTGACCGGAATTACAAAACCCGGTTACTTGGATATTGGAACGAGACCGCTAGCTTTGTAGATTACAGTGTATAATCTCTTTAGCCAGCTCCGCTTGGACAGCTGATACATGTGAGTCACTGGTTGTGATCAATCCAGCAATCATTTGCTGAGTCACATCCAGCAAGATGTAGCCAAGCAGAATAAAAACGACGCATCGTCTGCAGCGCATCAAAGGCACTGTGCTGACCGTCAGGTGGTGGCGCTAGAGATGGTTGCAGCACTCCAGATGACGAAGCCCAGCCGCATCAAGCAAAAGGAGAACAAGGTAGCGCCCCTATGAGCAACTACAGTAGACTCGGCGCCTTGGTTAGTACCAAAGTTGCTGCGAATTTTCTTCTAAATGTGAAAGAACAGAGATAGCCTTGTCCTACGCTTCTTACTCGGTTGAGTCGGTATGCCGAAGCCCGATATTTCGCGAATAACATCGTATCTGCAGTGCAAATTTCCCGTGAAACGGAGACACTACAAGTATCCATTGTCTATCAACTGATGCCTCTGAGCCTCGGGCACAACATGCCATTGTCATTTGCAATGCTCCATGGAGTTTTTAGCAAATAACGTTCTTAGGGACTGGGCTTAGGTTACATTTTTCATGGTATGTCTTGACGATACCGCCTTCAGTAAAACAACATGTGGAAGTTAGTCAAACTCTTTTCGTGTTGTGCTTGGCAGGCATGTACCTATTGTGATAGCGAGCAGTTGATGTTCCACTGCGTGCATGGTGTGTAGGAATATCGCACTGCTAGATATGGTAGAATAGAGATGGGAGAATATGTTTTAACATCCCCACGCAGAGACGAACTCTATGTGTGAACTCATAATTGGTTTGAGGCCATAGTCACGGACTGCAACGTGTGTTCTCCATTGGGATCACTTCGTGCACAAACGTTTGCCATCGGGTAGATTTGTGTCTGGTTAATACATTGTGAAATAATGTAATGTATTGACTTTGTTAATGTATGGAATATACAGAGGAGTGTGAAGGCACGTGAACAAGTAAGAAGAGAGGTTCAGTTGTAGAAGGTAGTCACTTGTGTTCCAGCTTGTAACGCAAGAGGTAAAACAGGGTTCAAAGTCCTGGTGCGCTAGAGGGAGACAATTCTCCATCAACCATACAACTTTAGTACGAAGTTCCATAGGAATAATCTACACGGGAGAACTATAATATACTTTCGTATGTAATCGGCCGCACATCGGAGATGCATACTTCAACAGGTATTATCCCTGCAGCCAACCCATTGCGGTGGGTAAAGAGATTGAATGGAGTAATCTTTGTCAGGAGTAATAGTTTCCCGGTGTCAAATTTTAAATGTTATTAACATATGTAAACCGCAATTTTATGACATTGCGTTACCGGTATTAAACCGGCTCGTTCCAACTGTCTTATCTTGTTTACGACTTTTCACGATTATGGCAGAACGCTTGGAGTAAAGCCCGCCCGAAATGTCCTCATTACTCAATTCGCCAACACACCAACACGATACAGTCCCTAGAGCTTCCCCATGGCATACGTATCCAGAAATTTCGCCACCTCCTTCCGTCATTTCGAGATGGACCAAATGCGAATGGGCGACGACCTAGTTGGACTCGTGCTTCCGCGTGCTCCAGAAGTTCGCCATCATATCAGAGGAAGAAACTTGAGGTTCAAGAACAAGTCCAGTAGCACACCAAGTACCGATGCTGTTGGAATTCGTCATAACAATGCAACCACCGAGTCATACCTCCACAGCATCTCCAAAGTAGCGGAGGAAGTAAATGATATCCCAGACGAGCTACTTCAGGCCGATAAAAGGGTCACGCGTACACGCAGGGGGATCAGTCGACGCGAGCAGTGTAGGATGAACCAAGCTCGTTTTCGACAACGACAACGACAAAACAATCAAGAGCTTGAACAGCGTGTAAAACGACTTCGGAAAGAGGTCTATCACTTGAAACGAGGGTACGAAGGTGTTCGACCTGATGGGGAATCCAAGCGCAGTCCATGGGCGATCGTGGCTGAGGTCTTCCATCTTGTCGAGGATAACCTTTCACTTTGGCGCAAAATAAGCGTTGTGGACATGATGAACGACGTCAAACGACAGATGTTCCTCCAGGAGTGCTTTTCGCCTGATGTAAAAATGGGCAACTTCTCCGGAGTTAACGCTTTGATGGAGCAACTGCAGCACTACACGCAAAACTTCGGATGTCCAAAGCTGCAACTCCATCGAATAGAGTCAATTGCCCCTGGGGTCATGACGGTCACTGGACAACTTCAAGCAACAGTGACAGAACTATCGTTGCGAAAGGTATTCCCTAAGTTGGCAAAAGAAGCACGACTGAATTTTTACCGTGGTGCTCTTCGTGATCGCCTTCTTGGTCAAAGATTATGCTGCAGCTATGTCGTCACCTTCCTCTTTGACGAGAAAAATGGGCGTGTAGAGCGTTTGGAGGTCGACATTGGCTTGTTGGGTCCAACTCTTCAGTTATTTAAAAATCTGGAGGATGTAGCTATTATGCTTACGAGCTCACAGAACTAAGTAAGCTGACCAGCTAACAGTTTTGCCGACCACAATAGGTTCGCAGATGACCACTTTTCCAAATAAAAACGATATGGCAGTTGTGTCCTGTTTCATGTAGCATTAATAATCACGAAGAATACGGATACAGTGGGGGGAATGATATATCTACAGGTGAAAGTTACCGAAATACAGCAGAACTGTGATTTCTACAGAAGGGGTAGGTAAGGTGTAGGGATAATAGAATAGTCCAGGGACTATTTGCCTTTGTGTCTACCTGTCAAAATCGCTTTGTCTTTCCAGTATTGACATGGAGGGGTTTAGCTGTTGAAGCTACATCGGAGGCATATCGTTCGGCTTCATCCAAGATTGCTGCACCCCAATGGCATATAGTTGTCTTCGGCCTATAGTATCAATGATTGTATGGACTTGACGTAGAGTACAATCCGTGGCGATGGTTGAAGAGCCTTGTACAGTAAAGCGCAGGATAACGAAGTACCGCTTCAGTCAATAATACAGGGATGTAACGGCACCCACGGAATCCAGATCGTGAAGCTACATCCATGACTTCTTTTCGAGTCACAAAACGGCATCTAGCGATCAGCCACATCCGCAATTCATGGCCGAAAGTAGGTTACTTTTTGTTAGCTCGCATCTCAGCCTATCTAGTGATCATTTGCAATGTATATGTGTCGGAACCTGCGTTGCTGTACAGTAATATCTGCCGAAACTTGCGTCGTGGTGCCGTAATATTCTAGTGAGGGTTGCACCTACTGTTAATTCGCTGTTGGAGCAGAAAAACAACTTTACAATGACTCGTCTACTTCTGTAAGTACTAGAATACCCTAGAGAGTAGTTTTGTCCTTCACGTCATACGCACATGGTGCCATTGAAATCAAATATCTGCCAATTTCAAAGCAGTTAGTGTCGTTCAATAATAGTATTCATATTATTTGAATGAACAATGAGTTAGACAGCAGCTAAACCTAAATGACACACCTTGCACAGCAGATACGCTCGCAAAAAAGGAAAACTTGATGATAGGTGTCCACTAATATAATTAGTCAGTGCAAACTAAGGGCTGGGCCTGCTTGGACAGGACGACCACGCTTCTTTTTTCTGCGTTTGTCCACAAATACCGGTCGTTTACCTGATCTTCCATTAAGGGTCATACCTAGCATCAATGGTACTGCTATGAGATGAACACAACAACCCAATTTAAACCAGGTACGGCAACTACATTGGCGAAACTCTGGATGTATCAGCCAACCGCGAGCAGGTTGTGACTTGGCTTCGAACACTCTTTCCGTAGCTGCCTCTCTCTCCACAGCGGAGGGTTTTCTCACCAGCGTAACTGGCTTATAATGTTGGAACACTTGGCATAACTTCCCGTTAGAGACCGCTATTGCGTTATCAGGTACCTGTTCAATTGACAACTCCTTTTCCGCTTGCAGCTTGCGATATCCGCGCGTTTCGTCACGTTTTTCATGACGTGGAAGAAACACATTATGAACTTTGGTCCCTGCTCTACGTCCAGATATTGAAAAGCTACGATATCAAACGCTGCATCCACGTCCATCATCACGTAACTGATGCATGTTATTTGGCCTGTGATCCTCACGTACATATCCAATGTCGATTGAATAGCGACTTCCCACTGTGGCTGTTTAGTATCCGAAACAAGAAACATCGAAACTAGGTGAAACTGTCTCCACATATCCGACACTCCGATTGCAATGACAGGAAACCCTTTTGAGTTGAGCTTAAAAGTTGCATCAAGATGAATCATATACTGCGCGGCAAACTTCAATCTCCGGATTGTTGTTTTTGTGGCGAATCCGACGACCAGGGGTTCGTCCTCTGATCCTTTGCCTAACTTTGGGTTGCCATACATGTCAACACAGTAGCCAAATGAAAAAGCTTCATTGTTACCTATAGAAGTCGAATACGGGTGCTGTAAAATAAGTTTCTCCAATTCATCAACAAAGTCGTTGTCATGGATAATATTCTTTCGATAGTTGCGAACTCTTGTTTGAACTTGAGACAGCAATTTTTTAGGGTCGGCCTTCTCGATGTTGAACTTCTTGACCAACGCATTCATAACGCAGGCTGGTTTTTCACCGATCAAGGCTCGCTCTCGGATGAACGCTTGCATTCCAAGAGTAATTTCGAGATTTCGTGGTGACGAAACGTTGCTCAAATGATATCCGCTTTGAAAAATGTCACTGCGCTTTGATTCTTGACAAAATAACACTTTCATGAACCATTTACACGTCTGAACACCGCTAGTTAGGGCTGCACATGTGACTGAGTTACACTTATATCTGATATAGCGCATTTTGTGCATGTTCGTGTTAGGTGAACAGACTTGACACTTTTCTAACTGGTTCTTGGCGGTTAATGTTTTCTTCTGCTGGTCGAGAAACTCGTCCTTCTTCGCTTCATTTTCACATGAGTGAAGGAATGTCCAGCTGTACTTAGACATTGGCAAAACAACAAGCGTCGGATCGATGAATGAGTACAATAGTTTAGATATCGTAGTTGTGTATTTCTGGAAGACTAAAAATAGTCTGTTTGACCAAAAGGGCACACTATTTCGAGTCTGGCCAATCCAATGCCACTTCCGTAGTATTCAACAGCCATCCACCAATGAATGCATTCGCGTCTGTACATTTGTCGGACTGCTCTGTAGAAATGCCTCAGTCTCCTGTAATTACATCACAGTTTCTGTAGATTTGACACTATTTCTGTAATCCTACCCAATCTTCTGTAGATATGCCCGGTTCTTCTGTAGATTTGTCCCTCGCTCAATTGGTCCTCCGCTTTACAAAAACACTCGTTATTATAACCAACAAAACCATGTGGTCTTGAGACCTGTATTAAGTACGAATTGTAAGGCTAATTTCGACCAAACGTGCTTCAGCTAACAAACACGAGGTTAACTGGTCATCACAAAATTCAACCCATTACCTATATGACCAAACTAGACTATATAAATGACTTATCCGAGCATATTTGAGTTTTGAATACCGAAATTCCTTTCTTAGAGCCGCCCATTACAAAGGGTACAAAAATAGTTCAAGGATTTGACTTACATTGCAGAAAAAGGCACAGCGAAACGTGTTGAGTTGCTCAGCTACATGTAGAGTGCGAAGTCCTCGCCGACATCTTCAGCCAAGTTAAGTACCTCTAACTTTTCAACCAGGGCCGAGATATCTGCTTCGTACTGTACTGAGTCTATCGGCGGAAAATCGCGCTTGTCAGTTGGGATAGCTAGTTTTCGGAAACCACTTTGTAACGTAGCAGTAGGTAGGCGTTCCCATGCATTCGTAAGCCATGCCATCAATTTTGCCCGAGAAGGAGCCACTAGCTTGAACTGCACCTGTGCATCGCTCTCTTGGTGAGAGCGTAGTTGATGTTGCAAGTGCTCAACCCAAAGAGACCGTAGCTCTAACTTAAATGGCTTCATCCAAGCTATATCAGCGGGTTGACACGAAGACGTGTAACCCGGAGGGATTTTCATCAACACAACATTTATACTTGCTGCATATTCTTGAACAGGCCGTGTCCAATGCCCGCTAAAGTCGTCCCAGAGAAGTAAAAAAATTTCACCTAAATTATCCCTTGAGGCGAAATGAAATCTTAAAAATATAATCGATAATCTTGCATTCCACCACCCTTTTCCATTAGCGTAAATCTGAACATTGTGCTTGCTCATCAGCGGTAACACCTCTCCCCATACACCACGACCAAAACCATTCTGGTATTCGTGATTGAATATTTCGGTTTCATCAACTCTGGAAGGTGGCTGTTTCAAAATAGCAAATGGGGTTTTACGGTTTCCGTGCATGTCACTCAATAACATCACTGTCATTCTCTTTTTTTCTGCACCAGCATTATGAATCCACACTGTGCGGGTGCCTTTGGCATCATATGTGCGAGAAGGCAAATATTCATAGTTCATAGCTGTCTGATCTGCATTGTAAATCTCCACAATTCCGTCTTCCTCAATAGTTTTTAGAACTTCTAGACGAAATTCTTGAGCTACCTTCTCAGAGTCAGCCGGTGTAATCTGACCAATGCGTGTCTTCCTCCGTAGAGATAGTCGATATTTAGAAAGAAAACGTTTTTTCCAAGAATCAGAGGCAGAAAAACTTTCTTTACCTATGCCAGCGTCTTCGGCCACCTCTTTAGCTTTGTTTTCCAACATGAAAGGAGATACAGGCACACCCTCGCGGCGTAGATCGCGTATCCAATGCGCAATGTAGTCCTCATCGTAATCACTTAATACTAGTGTCCAACTGATCGAATCCTTTGTAGGTGCGCGCTGCCGCCCCGTACCGCTCCAAAAATTGATTCTTTTTTTTGTATCCATTTGTAAATTTGTCGTTTCTTGTTCTTTTGCTGAGCCGCACTCAGTGACGGAAAGTATTTCTTCACGGTGGTGTCCATTCCAAGGTCTAGATAGGTCTTGATAATTGCTGCCTTCTTTCCATTGCTCACACCGTCTCGCAGAAACTCACATTGTTTCTGATGGATGCCCTTGATGCTCGTTCGACCTTTAGACGGTGACTTTGGCGCCATTTTGACAAGTGGCTTGAATCGATCCTTATGGCCAGTGGTTTGAATAAGAGTCAGAACCTTCTTGTCTATGTAGGTGTGCCCTCTAAGAAAGATTTATCTTGGGATTAGATTCTAGCAAGCCGATTGGCTAATGCGGTTTTCCTACGATTTGAGGGGTATGCCCTCTAAGATAGGAATTTCGGTAGTGAAATAAGGCTCCAAAGGCATTTTAATTATAATCAACAAATCAGGTGAAAGAAAAAGTTGTTTTTTCATCCAATCATTGCATAGATGGCTGGAAGAGTCCTTTGCACCAGCTGTGATGGGGTCACACGAGCACCTCGGTTAGAGGAAGCGCGCTATCAAGAGTATACAAAACCTATATGAACCGCAGTTCTCTAGTCCCTGGTCTTAGGGGATTTAACCCTTCAAGTGTCAGAGTTTGGCGTATAGGTCCACATAGACATCTACCAAACAGTCGTATCTAACGCATTACAGCCAAACGCGTCGTGACGCATGCCCATCATCACATCAGAAGTTTGTAGTGGGAACAGAGAACAAAGAGTCGATGAGTTAGAACGCGATGGAGACCGATAAGAGCGAGCATTGCGGCTGGTGTGACTCGACACTGTTCGACTGAAAGCGCTATAAGACGGATCTCTGCTTGGCGTTAGGGAGAGCACAACCGCGATTGCGCAGGCGAAGAAACAGAACGATCGCATGATACTGACATGATACTATCGCTATCTCAATGAAGGAAACTTTCAGGGCTGCGTGCATAGTTATGTGCAGAACAAGCTTGTTGAGTAGTAAAGGTAGTTGAACTTTATTCATTCGTTTTCTGGAAGTTTGAGATTCTCAATTGCAGTGACGGTGCTGTTGCGTTTCATTTTTGTGAAGGCTACTGCGGCGAAGTGGTTCTGCGAAATCGCAAGATCGCAGGGGTCCTCTTGCACACGGATGAACTGCCGACTAACGGAGGGGGTACTCCGATCTTCCGTGAAGTTACTTGTTCTCACCTTGTGTACCCGTCGGTGGGACTAGATCGCTCCTCGGGAAATCTCGGAAGACTCGCTTGTTGTTGTTCTTGGGCTGTCTGGCAGGACAGCGGGAGAGGTGGCAGCAGCGGGGATACTTCTACTCGCTGCGCCGGGTAACTGTCGAGTCATCGATCTTGCGTGTTCTAGATCTAGGCTCGATGTGACCAATGTCGATCTTGGCCGGGGGTGTCTTCTGGTCGGTGTGTGACCTTTGAGTATGTCGTGGTGGTGGAGAGCGCCGAAGTATGCTACATGGAATCCTCGGTCACATTTGACACACCCGTATCTTGACTTTGATTTCTTCTTTATGCCTCGCAGGTTGCCTAGATAGCATTGAAGTTTTCCGTTGCTGTGCGCCGTAGAATTCGGTGTGATGATATGAAGGGATGTATTTAGCCCAACAATATCATCTAAAGACTCTTTCTGACGTCGCTGTTCCTGAACTTCACGTCCCCGTTTGTTTCACTTTTCATTTCTGATAATTATATCAGCCACTCTTCGTTCGAACTCACGCAAAGTAAACCTTGACGAATTCTGAAGCTCGATCATTTTGATAAGTGCAAATGCGTTGTTCGTCGCGAGATCCATAAGCCACGTAAAAATTGTCATTGCGAGGCACTTTTCGCCGCGACGCGTTGGTTTAGTACTGCGCATTTGATACGCCGTTCATAAAAAATATTGTTGAGGCGATAGGAGTAGGAACCATGAACACTTCCCTCTGCAAGAAGCACTCATCCGTCCATCGAGAATTCCATGTAGGCCATGACAGTATACAACAACTTCCATTGACGTAGATCGCATTCAAGTTATTTGTGTAAAACATGACAACCTTCCTATCCTTAAGCACGATGTAACCAGCCTTCTCAGGCAATGATGAGCTTCGACTGGTAAGTTGTTCTAAGTTGTTTCTGCTTCTTGTGCTGTACTTTCTTGTGCTTAGCCCCCTTCTTCTCCCTATCAGACACTGGATCAACCGCTGCAACTAGCTCCCAACATCCGCAGTCACGTGCTGCTACCCGTGCGACGGATTCCGTAAGAGCGGCCTTATTTCATCGTTCCACTAAATTGAACCGTACAGCTCCTAACAAATGCATGTCGTTATTTGTGAACCTCATCACAGCGCGCGCAAACGTATGCCAAATGTAAACGTTGTCAGAGACAACGAGTCTGTACCCACTTGAAATCGAGGCTGGTGACCAACCATCGCGATCCACAACGCAGTCGCTGATTTCGGGTTGGTGGTGGACACATTATCGGTTATGGCCCGATAAAGAGGAGTTCGTAACGACGGAAATAATGACGTGTACCGCTCAGCTGGTGTAGTCGGAATTGAATTCCCGATCCATTATCTTATCCTATATCGAATGCACATATAATGAATGCCAGTCTGTAACTGCGTAACAGCGAAGTCCATGGCGCTACATGCACAGTCGGATAGGTTTTCAGCAACAAACACCAAAGAAATTATGGATTCATGACATCATTTCAAATATGGGTAGTGTATCGAAGGTTTTACGGCAACTTAATCTATACTACGAGGGGCGACGAGATTACAGCACATGCAGAAGATGTCAGGAAACCCAAACTCACATAGAGTGTCTGTATGCGAAAATATTGTTGGCCTTGCTAATCAGTCACTGGATCAGAGTCCCGGCATCAGAAAATGAACTTCCTAGGTTCAGAGATAACTGCGCGTCTAGAAAAGCACCACCGATCTCAACATTGATGAAGACACCGTAGGTATAATCAAATAAAATCTTCTACTGGACGCCTACCAAAAACACGTTATGCGACCGCCTCAACTCCAGCGATATGTCAGCAAATAAGCTCGACGTAAATCTCCGATGACGCAGATTTCGTCTCAATAAGCAGACCTAACTCTAGTTATATGTCGTATTGCCATTATAAACGTTTATCTTCGTAATTGTATAGTTTCATCTGAACATCACTCTGGTGACTTATTGCCTTGCTTATATCTTCTTGCCAACAATTTGAAGTTGTTCTCACTCTTGAATCTGCTGTCGAAGCCAACTTCAGTACCGAACTAACGGTAGGTTCTCCTTCTGCAGCTGAACGAGTGGGACGAGTTTCTGACTAATTTGTTGTCCAAACCAGAAGCATAATACACTTACACACTCCGCCATCCATTGGATGCTTCACTGTATTGAAGACACGTCAAGCGTTGAGATCACGCCGCCAAACGTTCTGTCGGCTCGTGTGGCGAGGCCGGTGAAACCTTTATCGCCCAGGGGGTTTGTATAGCGTCGCCCAAGATGTTCCTCAGGGCGTAGACCCAGAGAATCGACTTGAGAGTCAACAGCAAGGAGATAGACTCAGAGGTTCGCAGCCGCGAAGCTTTAAACCCCGAGAATCACTCCCCTTGGTTGGCGTGGGTACCTTGTGTAATCCCTGTCGGCTCGATTGTCTTCGACGGAACGGTACTCCACCTATTGTAAGTGTAGCCTTGAAAAAGTGCAGGAGTACACATCTAATCCAGAACGTACCTCCACACCAAAAGGCAAACCCAGAGAATCAGATCATCCGAAACCCAGAAAATCACAAATTCAGGGTCCAGGATTTCAGTCAACTCCGGGACTTGGAACTCAGAAGACACCTTACCCAAATGCCCTCCTAGCTTGATAAAACAAACAAATACAGAGTATACAAACACTACAACTAGCCGTCACTTATTCTTTTGGACCCTCGGACGGTGGGTCACACCTACACTAGGCTCACCCGAGTCTGAAATTCAGGGGCCTAGCTCCCCTGAGACTCACACAAACGCGCACCACCTCCAAAACTGGAGGAAAATACAATCACTATCAATAACCTTCCCTTCACACAAGCAGTCAATACAAAATCCTGGAGGCGACTACCTAGCACCCCAGAATACCCTCCGTAATAATATGAAATGGGCTACCACGAGCACAGCAATTGACCCAACTAGGATATGGAATAGACGGATCACCCCAGGAGGCTCAAGGCCGTCGCTGGTCCCCACCTAACTGGACTTGAGTTTGATGGAGTCCACACAGACGGCCGTCCTTCGCCGTTGATGTGCCCTTAGCGTCCCGCGGTCGTAGTCTCGGGTCCTCCGGATTTCCGTCGGCAGGCTTGGCCGAAGTCACTTGCGCAGTACAGGGAAAATTGAACTCTGTTTGTCTTTTATCAGCTACTTCTCTCTCTTACTTCTTTCTCTTCTGCATTCTTCTTCGGGCAACTATCTTCTGTTCACTATGCTTGGGGTCGAATATCTTGTCTTGGGTATACCTTGGGTTCAGCGGTCCAAATTTACGATCGGCTTGCGATTCCATTGTTGCCAGGCTTCGAAAGTGCCAAACGTGGGTCCTTGGCCTTGGTCTTAGTATGGCGCAGGACTCCCTCTCGACCTCTTTGAAAGTGTCCAATCTGCACATCCGTAATGATTCTTCAAGGTCACACATCACTTGATTACAAACTGGCTTCGGACTGACTCGAAATCCAGAGAATCACGTAACACTCAGGGTCATCCCTGAAATTCTGTGAAACCCCGGGGGTCTTTGGGGTTTGTAGTGATCTTTGGATGTTGGGTTGGGAAACACTTGATTTTAGTATTGGGAGTCCGGATTCATGATCCGAACCCAGAGAATCATCTTTGAACTCTGGGCCACCTGTACTCATGGGGGTGAACTCTGGGTATTAGGTCTGCTGCGTCACAGACTCGCGTGTATCTCCATAAATCCAAGCGCTTAGCGGGTTTGGCGGCCTCCTGCGCATGATCACGGTGGCGGTGGGTTGATTCTCAGGGTAATTTGATCTTTTGTAGTACTCTGGTCCACAGCAAGATGAGGTGTACTCTGGGATACGTTCGCCAGAAACACTTTCCGCCAGACTTTAGGCACTCACCGTAAGGGAAAGTCCGCGGCTGGACTGAGTGTTCTTTGCATCCCTGGGTGTACACTCCCAGGAATCACACTTCCAACCAGTTGGGCCCATCTGCAGTCAGGTACTGGATTCATCCCATAGCGTCACTTCTTTACCACAATCGCCACCCGTGTCACACGGGTATGGCCACGCCGCATCCAAGTCGTCCACCAATCATAATCCAATACAAACTCCGAGTCACAGAGGTGACGGCACGTCATCGGTAAGTTTCTGGGAACCGCCTCGTGTCACTCGACAATGCGGTAACAGCGACCACGAGTGGGATGATGATGATATTTCCAGTACTGGCACGGAGTAAGCTCCGTGGCTTACTCCTGAACGGACTAGGAACCGGTCCAAGTGCGTGAAAAAGACATCACCAACACCGAAAGCGATGGCGACACCCGCAGGTAGGACGACTACGCCGTCGTAGCCTTCGCCGACCACGTGGTCATGCTTGAATACTATGATGTTGTCTCTAGCTATCAAGGACACATCAGCAAGATCGCCTGTGTGCGCGAAGAGAAACAAAACACTACAGCCTCGTATGTATGAATGAATTAAAAAGAAAGCTACTGAAAGTCATGATGACTCGGAGCCGTTGAAGTAGGTGGGCCGATCTGAACTGCAGACGTGGGCGCTGGATACGACGTAGTCGGTGTGGACTTGGGCGCCAAAATGATACGGATAACCACGTGCAAAATTACTAAACCTGCATGTTGCTGGCGGCTTGCACTTTGCGCGCGTAGATTTCGCGCACACCAGATTGAAGATGTTTTAAAGCAACATCCTTTCAAGATTCACGTCTAATTGGTGGTTGTGGGGCTTCACATCCGATCACTACTGGCGTAGCTCACCGTCACGTTCTTTCACTTTGGCTTTGCCACACAGCGAGCACATCTCCGTTCCTAGAATATCATCTCCGCCTCCTACACACGCAATACGCCCTGTACAAACACCACAACCTCAACGTCGATGTCAACGTCTCGTTCACTCGTTATCTTGCTAACTAACGTCATAATGTTCGTAGTAGATGGGAAAGAACTCCGGCAGCACTAACTACACGAAGATCAAGATCGATCGCCTCTTTGATCTCGCCCAGCGATCTCTCCCGTTGGACATATGAATGGGAGTGTCTTGCAGTAGCATACAACGCTAGCCGAGCTCGTGGGACATCAGAGCGCGACTTCTAAAGTTTGAGACGTAAGATTAAGGTGCTTTATAGCACCCGAAAGCCGATCGGCGTGGCCGACATGCCACCACACATCAAGCGCGAAGGAGCTGACGCAGACCATTGACAATAAGGCCAACGTAGTCGAGATGGATGACGAAGCCGACCGAGACCACCGTGTCCTGAAAGAAACTTCTCTATTGACCCCGATCCTGATGATATTTTCTTCGAGGACGGCAACGGTGATGGAATGCTTAGAACACGGGGAACCACTGGATCGGGTCTAGACGACTCGCTTGCTATGGACGAGCCATTCGAAGGCGAGGCAGCGATCTCAAAATGCTCATCCAAACGAGGGGAGTTTCAAGAGCTGATTGGTACTCCTCTAGTTAGTGATACTGTTGGACATACACCCCGGTCTGCACCTCTACGTACGGCCCAAAACTTACGTCTTCCTGGTTCTGGAGGGCTTCTAGAGCCAGGCAAGACTTCTAACGATCCTATGGCTAGCGATACAACGCGGTCGACGGGGCCGCCTACCACTCAAGGACGTTCCACAGGAAAAAGCGGTGCGACCGAGGCGTCAAAGTACCAGACCCTTTCAAACCGCCTTGGTGGAACTGACTTGACCGCCTTTCGTCTCACAGTGTATACAAAACGCGCACTTGAGGAGAACAAAGATTTATTGGAAGCCAGCCAAAACGATTCGGGTCATTAAAGCCACCACCGCTCTCAAGTCCGAGTTGAATGGCCTTGAGAACTCCACCAACAGCATGAGCAGCAGCATCCTTGAAACCATTCTTCTCCTACGTGAAGAAAATGAACGAAATGCCGTAGCCTGCCGTGCCGATGAGGAACATTGTCGCCGCGATGAAATTGATGCTAGAGAATCCCGCTGTCAGGCCGACAAGAACGAGGCCGAGGAACGTCGTCGGCAAGAAAAGATGGAGGAGCGCACTCGCCGTGACCGTGAGGAAGAACGTGTTCGCACGCAGGAGTTGATGTCGTCGATAGGGGCGATAATGAAAAGGCCTGAGGCGAAGCCGGATGCAGGACATGCACCATGGAAATAGGCTAACCCACTTATGTTGAAAATGCATGGTATGTACAAATCCCTACGCCTCGAAAGTGACAAAAACAAGCAATTGTACATACAAACTTTGTTCTCGTTGACGGTTGTTCAATCAGCAATGAATTCCTTGTTATTGCAGGTGGAGCCAAAACCACTAATGACGCTAAGATTCTAGCAATACTCCCATTTTACTCAAAAATCTCAAGGCCGTCAATGCAGTTCAAGAGCGTGACGATACGTATATCAATATATCACCAACTAACAATACAGGTTAGTCGGTTACTCTGTTTCACCCGAGAAAGTCGTGCGAATTTGCGAAATACCTACCGTGCGAACACGGTAGTTTGCCATGCGGAACAGGTTGTTTAATCTGAGTCCTCGAAGCACCGGGTCGTAAGGCAACGGGAGATGAGTCTAGCGAAGACGTTTTGGACACTTCCCACGCCCCACTCAGCCGCTTGTCTCACAGAAGTGATCGCGTTGTGATGGGTACGGGCCGATCTTCTGACCGACGACAGGAATCGTTCCAGATCACCACCCTTGAGAGGCGTGAGAATACGTCCAATCATCGTGGTGGAGCACGGGAACACGGAATCTGAGACAACAATTTCCCACGAGTCCGGGCAGTATACGGGGTCGAGGATCTTGGTACGAAAACCAAGTGATGTGTTGGAGTCGTTCCATAACCCCCGGCAGTTATGCTTGCACCAAACGATACACCCGTCTGCTGCAAAACAAATCGTACCGGCCACAAATACCGAATGCAGCCGCCCATTATACATGACATTTTGCAGTTCGGCATTTGAAGGTTGCTGGATCTACACAATAGCAAACATTAGCTTAATACGTACAAGTTGCACAAGCATTATTGGTCTCACTTTAAAGGTTTTTCCGCCAATGAATCGAAATGTGTGTTTGAGCAGAGTTTATCGCGCTTCCGCCATCTTTGCTAGCTCGTTCTGACGAGTGGGAGACGGCCACGATATCCGCGCAGGATAGAAGATATTTAGAGCGTTTGATTGCGCTTCCTCCACATGTCTTAGCGTCCGCGCCAATGCACTTACCGAAACAGCAAACAGCATGCATAGACTTCCCAACTCCATCGACCTCGTGTAAAAAAAACAAGACAAGCCCCAATACTTGGTGATGATAACGAAGCTTGAGCGGACGGCCTCTCGGATGTGCTCGAGGGATGTAATAGTAGCTTGCAAAACGCCGAAGTAGCTTATGGAATGCAGACCTGTAAACACGGACGTAGTGTGAATACACAATTTTGAAATTATATTAACACATTGTAACATACCTGGTCAAGCTGGTAGCGTTTAGGAAGTTGATATCGGTTCCGTAACTGTATAGCACCATCCACGACGAGTCGCATGGTGTGTCCATGCATTGCGTGATCAGGTAGTGGTGACTGCGCATCGCTACTTTCCATGCCTCTTCCACCAAGAGACAGAACACCTCCCGACGCGTCTCGTGTAGTCCTTTATCTTGCTTCACAAAGACGCCCGCAAGCAGCAACAACATGTCCGAGTCCTTGTCAGTCATTGTGGCTGACTGTCTTCAATTTTATGGATGGTGAATCTAGAAGGCTCAAAGCGGTCGTATTGTAACTGGTGCTACAATGTGCTACTCATCGGGAGTGGTACCCCAACGACAAGCACAACGAAAACAGTGCAACAGTCGATGGTCGTTGCCAACCGACGATGGGGTTAGTAACTTCTCTAGCGAAAGGATGTAGAGCGACAAGGATTAGCGAGGCTAACAGCTCTAATATATTCACTTCTACATTTCGAGAGCGACAAACAACAGGTCGATATGTCCAGGACAAAGTGACCGATTCATTTATGAGTATTAGAAAATGACAACGAAGCTGTCTGCTTCAGGACAGTATCAGCCGGACATAGGAAGTAATTGAAGGCTGGATGTTTTAGTGATATGTACGCATATATCTTTTTTATGTTTGACTTAATTGCTGCAGATAAAGCGGTGGCATACTGTGTATACGGCAGGCGTCCACTTAATACAATAAGGTAACAACGCGATTATGCTGATTACAGTATTACGATCAGTATTATGCACTCAACAGTATTATGAGCAATGTTGCATGCTCGCTTTAACTGGGAACAATGAAGCGAAAACCATGCAAATATCTTCGAACTGGCAAGTTTCGACATTTCCAAAATTGCGACGAACCTCACATCCAAGCAACTTCAGCACTCTTCTACCCATGAAGTTCAACGTCATCATTCCCGTAGCTATTGCTGGCTTAACCATGACAGTTGCCAGTGGCGATCAAGCGTTCAACAGTAACTCTGACTCTACTTCTCAACTGCCAGCAACACCCGCGCTTGAAAACGAAACGCTGGATAGCAACAGTGCGAGTAAAGATGTGGAATGTCCGGGTGTCTGCCTCATGGTTATGGATGACGAGTATTACGAGTGCATGAAACGGATTGCGGAGTGTGAGGGCAAATCCGACAAAAATGCCGAAAAGGTCGTCGTAGAATTTCCCCGAGCCTAAAACCTGTGCTTCGACACGACCATGCAAAAATTTGTCCAAAACGAACAACATCGACCGCAGTATGAATCACCTTTACTAAAACCCGCCAAACCATTTGTTTGGCTGTTGTAAATGAATCAATTTCGATGCATGCATAAACTGTTTCGTGTTTTATTTCTTGTGCTTGGTTTACGACTACAACAATCCATGTGTAAGCTGTTGAAAATAACTCGTATTTAGGGATTTGGCGTTATTAAACTTGGATCCTTGTACTCCATCAAGTGGTCGCATCATGTTGTCTCGAGAGGGCATGCGGCGTGAACTGGAGCGCGAGTGGGCAGTGATTGAGCGGGCGGAGAAGAAGGTTGGACAGACCGAATTTGAATTGTAGGAGATGAACTGAACTTGTTCTGTTGTTGATGAAGCTTGTGGACGAGAAGAAGGAAGTGGTGGCGGAGTGGGTGGATGTGGAAGGTGCACAGCGAGAGTATGATGCCAAACGTGATGAGTACGTGGCTGGTGGTGAACAGGATTAATAGCACAACGATTTATGTATGATATTCATGAATCGACTGTAGGTTTGAGAAAGACGTAAGCAAACAGTTTAGGTTTTGCCGGAGGATACGATGATTGTCTTTAATGTTGGTGGGCAAGTACGTTTCCTGTTCCTGTAACTGCATAGCATACTAACTAGCTAATGTGATGCAGATGTTCAGGTCAACCGTGAAGGTTTGGGCGCGTGATCGCTTCTCGATCTTAGCGCAGCTTTGCACAAAGTCTCCGAAGCTTCAACCCGATAAGGACGGGTCGTTCTTTTTCGACCGAGACTTCTGGGTCTTCCGGTTAATTCTTGCCTTTTTGCGAGAAAATCACCTGCCCGATACGGTTGAGGAGCTGCGCGAGTTGTACTGTGAAGCAACGTTTTACCGGTTGGGTCTGCTTCGACATGCCATCGAGGCTCGGATGATTGGAGAAGATGCTATGGTGGTTAATGTATTGCAGATACGTCCAAGTGATGCGAAAAACGCATCTACCACTGCTCCTGTTGTGATGAACGATAGCAAAACTGATGCACCGGTACCTGAACCCTCACCAGTCTCCATTTCTAGCAATTACAGCGAGCTACCTGATCCGTTTGGTTTTACATCCAAGAAATAATAGTCTAAGTTACAATTGGTGTGCCGTACATTTTTAGTGATGTGTTTTTCTTTCCAGCACTTGGGTATATTGCATGACCCATCAAAAATCTCGCAATATTTTTGGGTGGTCAAAATCATCCCACTGGGTTTATTATCACATTGGGCTTTATTCGAGGTCCAATCGACAGACTCCCCAGTTCTAAAGGTTCTGACAATGGCGATCTCAGGAATGCGATGGGGCGATGAAGAGGATGACCTGCTGCCGCAGCGCGTGGAGAGCGAGCCGGACTCGAACGGAGTGCGTCAGATCGTGGAGTGGAAGGTGAACGAGGCTGGCGACAAGGTCAAGATCACCAAGAAGGTCAAGAAGGTGACGGAGGTCGAGCGAATCAGCAAGCGCGCTCTGGAGCGTAAGAAGTGGGCCAAGTTCGGTGACGCCCTGGACGATGGCGATGGAAGCAACGTCACGTACATGTCGTACGAAGAGGTGACGCTCGAGGACCCTAACGCTGACCAAATTCTGCCTGGTGAGAAGAAGGAGGAGGAGAACATCTTCGCTGGAGTCAAGAACTCGTCCATCGTGGTCTGCCGTCACTGTGGCATGGTGGGCGACCATTGGACACTCAAATGTCCGTACAAGGACACGCCCAAGGAGGAGCTGGAGCAGGACATGGCCAAGCGTGCCGAGGCTGGCGAAAGCGCCGCCCCTGCTGCTGCTGCGCCTGCCGAGCCTGCTGCTCGCGGCTCCGCTCTGGACGGCGCCTTCGGCTCCAGCAAGTACGTACCGCCGAGTCTGCGTGGCCGTGCGGGCGCTGGTGGTGATGCTGGTGCTGGTGGCGACAACTCGCGTGATGACAGCTGTACGCTGCGTGTGACCAATGTGTCACCCGACACTCGTGAGGACGACCTTAAGGAACTATTCCGTGCCTTTGGACCTGTGGCCCGCGTGTACCTGGCCAAGGACCGCGAGACGTTCCAGTCACGTGGTTTCGCATTCGTCAGCTTCATGTACCGTGAAGATGCTGAGAAGGCTATGAACAAGCTACAGGGCTATGGTTACGACCACTTGATCCTCAAGCTGGAGTGGGCCAAGCCCTCCAACAAGCCTGCGCAAGAGGACGCTGGCAGCATGGGCACTACCTTCCGCTCCGGTTACGGTAAGGCCCTACCGCAGAACGTCGCCCCTCCTCCGCGCAAGTAGACAGGTAGTTTGACATAATGAATGTCGTCTAGCTTCCTGACTGCTTTAGTTAATAAGTTCATGTTTGCTTCAGCCTTCTTTCGCGTTGAGTTGATCAAACTTCAGCTCAAGTCAACAATCACGTTCAACTTCTACATGAACCTTTGCCCTATCTTACAGACGGTGCTTTATCCAGCGTAATACGGTGTTGCTTACTTACTCAAATGCACAACCTACAATCTAACATACAATCGTCTAGTCTTTCGTAAACTTTATCAAAGAGGCTTTACAACATGGAAGCCTTCAACAACAAACCGTTCTCGCTCTATCCCAGTAACGGCTCATTAAGACAATCGCCTTGTCATGGAGCAGTTCCCCGAGAGTTTAGCATGGGTGGAGCGTGGCTCGGTGCTCATCCGCCGTATGAACTCGGAGCGCATCGCTGAAGATCCGCGCGTACGCCGTCTGTTGCTGAAGCTATCGCTGCCCCCATCACCCACCGAAGTCACTGCGATGGAGGCCATTGCAGAGGAGAACGACAGTGAAGAGAAGATGGCGGTGCCTCCTCCACCGTCGTTGTTATTGGAAGCTCAAGAGAGTTTTGAAGCCATTGAAGCAGCCAAGGACGCCAATGACGTCAAGCAGGAGAGTGAGAACACAGCTTCCAATACTTATCGAGTGTTGCTCTGGACCTATAGACTACAGGCGTCACTGCAGAGTGCAGTGCAATATGCATTGTTCGCCAAGACCAGTGAAGATGGTTGTTTTATTCAGATTGCACCGAGGGTTTATTGTGTGGCTCCACCACATATTACGACATTTAGTCGACTGTTTGGAGCATACTCGTCAGTGCGCAATTGGAATGCAGCAGTGAAAGTACTGGAACAATTGGACTCGCAAATGACCAAGAGGTGGGTGCTTTCAAGTAAAATGTTGGATGAGTTTCTGATTGTGATTTTGTAGATTTGAAGATGGTGCATGTGTGTTTGATTGCGGATTGTTTGATGGAGTCAAGAGAATGCATCACAAACCGCTGGTGTTTGACGAATTTTGTGGTGTGTATAGCATCAATGAGGTGGTTGATTTTTTTATATTAATGGTTTTGTCTGGTAGATGGCCGAATTGCTTCAATTTCGTATTGCCGCGGACCGATTCCGTCGATGCATTCTGGATTTGTGGTTACGTCGACCGTCGCAGCGTGGCTGGATCTAAAGCCGTCGAATGTTGCTATTTTGCTTGCACCAAACAACGAACAAATGAGTGTGTTTGCAACATGCTGCACACTTTATTGCACAGATGCGTCCTCTTTTCCCGAGAACTTTGGAAACGAACTCCTTAGTGCATACCTCCAGCATATTAAGCTGGCAGAAACTTGGCCGGCTAAGCTTCAGCGAACATTCAGTGGCAACGACCCGAAAAACGCAGCATACACTGGTGGATTACCGAGACCTCAAGCGCGATACATTGCTGACTTTGGCAAACTACTGGAAATGCGTGACAGGAAGCTAATTGATTGTGCTGATTCACCAACGCTGGACGAGAAAAAGCAAAAGCTGACAGGTATCGCTGTTACACCAGCATCTCGGCCTATCTACATCCGACAGATTGATCTGCTGTCAAATCCCGATTGTGCGGATGACACAGCAAGCTCAAGTCCTGCTACCTTGTCACCTCTGGCTGATATTTGCCGACCATACTTTGTGATTCAAAATGAGAAGGGGGTTCTCTTTTCCAGCATGGTAAACGGAGTTCGGGATGTGGATCTTCATACTGGCATGCACCTTTTCCGAGTGGGAAGACAATTCAAGGACTGCAGTGATCTGTTACTCAAAATGTATCATTTACCATTTGGACGACAAGGAGAATTGATTTTCGAGTGTCGATTGCACGCCAGTATCCTGTTAGAATTACAAGATATCGAGGGAGAGATTGGACTCAAAGAAGACGATGTGGGTGTGATTACTTTGCGCCTCGAAAACGGTGACTTCGACTGCATTTCTTCGACGTTCTCACTCCCCAAGCAGTTCACTGTTCGCATTTTGTACTCGCACGATTCCAGCGCGTTCCCCGCCATGGAGATACCGTTACCTATTAGACAAATGAACGAGATAAACTCTGGTGCTTCATCGGCAGCAGCTGCGCAGTCAAACGGGGATGGGGCTCATACCAGTGCATTCGCAGAGCAACAACGACGCGATATTAGTGCTAAGGCATTGCGATACGATGGTCCGAGTGCTGTTACTTTTCTGTTGGGCCAGCCTGGAGTTCGGACGCCGTTTGGAGATCTTACGCTAGAAAAAGTTGATGTGATTCGGAAGGCACTCAGAAATCGAGTAGACATCTATCTGCTCTTTCATGTGGATGCTGGACATGGCCAAACGAAAGTTTTGCCATTGCGCCATTTGTTCCGTTTCGTGCTTCCTGACGCCATTCGTGACAAGGTTATCATGATGGGAGCAAGTGCGGAGTCACTAGACGAAAACGTGCCGTCTTCCTTCGATATGGGTGCAGGTTTGTATTCCGCTTGGTTATCATTCCCTTTCCATATTCTCATATTTTTGCGATGATTACAGGAGTAATGCCTTTCGATGAAGAGTATGCGCGATGGCTGCAGCATTTGTATGAAACTGACCTGGGTACGTATTGTAATGGAGAAATTATAATTGAAAGCCTAGCTGACGTCAATGATGGTTGTTGCTGGTTTTACAGACACCCCAGGGAATAACTATGATGATGACGTAAGGCATCTTCCTGAGTTTTAACATTCCACTTGTCTTACGATTTTCTATTCGTGTTATAGTTTGTGAGAGGAATCCCAGTGACAGACGTTCAACCAAGCCTAGATTATCGAATTGGTAGGTCTCGTCTTTGGAATAATGCTGCCGTGTGTTTTGAATTACTCATCACTTGATGGTACACGCATTTATCCCGCTATAGTGAGCATTGAGACTGAAGTTAACGAACCTCCGCCTCCTGTCCGAGACCAGCATGGCCGCCGTCCTCCCAACTCCAAATCGTACGTCAAATCACAGTTCAATCGGTATATTTCAACCAAGTGATCTCATGAGTGTATGCTTTTGTTGCAGTCGTGGGGCATCAACTTCGCTGATCAACCAGCTTCCAACGTACACCTTCAGTACATCCAAAGAACATGACGATCATGGCAACCCTGAGTACGTTTAATTTGCTTCTTGCGATCAACTTTCAGAACACTGAACACTCACTGGTCTTTTGCACTCACTTCTGTAGCTGTTTGATATGCCGCTGCTGCTTCGAGGTCGGTGAGGAGATAAAGTCGTTGCCGTGCTTCCACTCGTATCACTCCGACTGCGTCGACTCATGGCTGTCCCTGAACAAGGTCTGTCCAGTTTGCCAGTTCAGTGTTGACCAAACCCAACAACTATAGACACCACTGTGTCTTGTGGAAAAGAAAACATAAAATGAATACACGTGAATTGATAATTTATCCATATCAAGCATCAAGAGATCCTTCTTTCGTCGCGCGGTGGCCTGCACTTTCGTTCTCTGGGAAGAGCACCACTAAGCACTTCATCCGCATTCAAACTACTTTAGATGGACTGATTAGTGATTGATTAGGAAGGCTTGGACAACGCCGATCACAACACCTAGTACGCCGCCCATGACCACAAGTTTCCACTCGTCCTCCTCAAAGATTGGGTGAAGTAGGTTTTCGAACTGCTCTGAGGTCAACAGTTTCATTTTTTCGCGTAGCGTCACCTCGAGATCCATGGCGACAGTGGCATAGGCCTCAATCTGGCGCAAACTGTCCGGGAAGATCTCCACGATGTGGTTGGTCACATCCTCCTTAATGTTGGCGTACATGTCCTCACCAATACTGAAGTTAATAATCTTCTGAGTAGTTTCGGTCGCAGCGTTAACGGCTTCCTGGACATTGTCGTACACAAGTTCGAAGAGGCGATCCGAGTATGGGCCCTTTAGAATTGCCTCAAAAATATTGCGTGAGTTTAGAACATCGCGAGCAACCATCTTGCCGTAGACCTCCGCAACCTCATTCTGGCGCCGCAGGAACAAACCGTGGAAGGTAATGCCGCAGTACCTCTTAGGATTTACAGGCTCAAAGATCATCTTAAGAGCGAGCCAGTTGGTAATAGTACCCACAAGCAGGCCAATGACTGGGAATACCACAATGCGATCCGAGTACACGAACCAGATGCCCATCTGCATGAGACCGAAAATTCCTCCCATGTAAGCACCCGAGTTACGAATGAAGGCCAGTTCGGAGTAGCCACAGGTCACGAACATGTTCACCAGCAGTTGCTTGTCCTTGCACATGTTCGTCACAACCATATCCTCCAGATCAAAGACATCCTCGATGTTGTTACGGATCTCGTCCATGAGCGCTTCAATGTGTGCGGGCGATTCTTCCTTCACCTTCTCGACAATTTCCTCCTTCACCTTGGTAGGTAGCACTGCCCACAGCTCGGGGCTGTACTTCAAAGCCATGTCTTCCACAACTGTATGGATCGTGTTGAAAAGAATCGGCTCCAGTTCCTTGACAACCTGTGCAGGTTCGATCCTCGCAAATACTTCCGACACCTGCAGTAGTTGGTGAGTCATAATCTGCACAGCTTGTCGCGCCATCTTTTCTCCTTTGTTCGGGACAATTCCTTGCCATCCAAAGCCCGTATTGGTGTCAGGAATCTGCAAACACCCTGTGTACTCCAGTGGGTAGAACGTCATCCACAATGCCACCCAAATGTGGAAGTATGTGAACACGACGCTGACGAGGGGAATTGAGCCATATTTCACTAGATTCTCCGAGTCAATGCCAATATCTTCCAGTGGTCCACGCAGTACCGTGAAGCACAGTATTGCCAAGATCACAAAGAGCACTGTGAAGATCAGAACTGGAATAGTGGGCATCTCTACCATTGGGGGGAATTTCACCGGCACTGTCTTGTTAGGTGAGCCTCTCTTGATCTTTCCCGGCGAATTAGCGAGCGGCACAAAGTCCGTCACGATTGCCAGTGTGTCGTCATGTGTAGCCACCTGCACCATGCCCAGCAGAGTGAAGCGGAGGCTCGCAGCCAAGTCCTGTGGATTTAACTGAGCCCATTCAGCGGCAGTGAAGCGCAAGACGTCTGCGCCTTTGCGGCCCTTTAATGGACCTACAAAGCACGCGTAGCGCCCGTCTTCGAAGCGTTTGAGCCATTCTTCCAGCTGTTTGGGCGTCCAGAACTCGGGGTTCAGCAATAAGGCCTGCTTCGTGTCGCTCTTGCGGGCCATGTTTACGTCGACGTAACTCGGTCAATATGGGGTCGATAGAGTCCAGAGAGGTGACAGACGATAGAAGAAATACGTTAGTTTGTACTGCCCGGTGAGACGAACGCGGGGGAGGCGTGGAAGCTCGCACTGATGCAGCCGAAAGGACCGGTGACCGCAAGCGGAGATGACGGTAAATGACTTGGGAAACTGCCCAGCGGTTGTCGAGGGAATGTGGCCCGGTTTTGTCGCTCACTGACGACTCTGATTTAGCAACTCCGTTACAATTTATTAGATACTTCGAAGTTGATACTCTAATGTGGCAACGAATGGTCTACTCGACTAAGTTGATTTTGGTGCGTCGCTGATTGATGTGGAGGAGGTTATTAACTTACACGGTATACCAGTTCAAGTTCCGCCCCTTTGCTAGCACAATTGACAATTAGAACCGGGACACAACGTGAGAAAACGACATACAAAGGCCTATACAATTGCGCTAACTGGCTGATTACGCCAGGTTCAGTGCTGCCATCACTGGAGAAGCAACGCAACATGGTGTGCTCAACGCTTTCGTGTGCTTTGCTACGGGAAAAAGACCGCGTCAATCGTACGACCTCACTGGAATAGCTTGACTCACTGAGTCTTCCACAGTGATTAAAATGGAGGGCTCTTTCTATGCAAGTTTCTATGATCGTGTGCACCACATCGAATATGATCTCAACATCCCTCTACAGTAGCAGCTTTGCGTTCATGGTCGAGCTTGATGGATGCTGCTATGATCTGGCTGTCACTATGGAAATCACCCACTTCAGTACAAACAATTGAGTGAAGTGGTAGGTGATGTTAACGCCATCGCAACTCTTACTAAGCGTACTCGTACTATAACTACTTCACGTTGAAGTAGTAGAACTTGGTGTTGTGTGGACCACATTACATCGATGTATACCACACCAAACTTGAAGGGGGCGATCAATCTCAATATTCGAAAGCTACGACCAACATGGGTGTGATTCCTGTGCACGGCGACTCGGACTGGAACTCGCAGATGCAGCGTGCAGGCGGTAAATTAGTGGTAGTAGACTTCTCAGCCGTCTGGTGCGGTCCGTGCCAGCACATCAAGCCCGTGTACCACCAGCTGAGCGACCAATACCATGACGTGGTGTTCCTCGAGGTCGACGAAGCGCAGAACCGCTCGCTTATCGGCGCGTTGGGCGTGCGCGGCTTCCCCACCTTCCACTTCTACGTGAATCAGAGCAAGGTGGACGAGCTCGTGGGCGCTGACCCCAATCAGCTGCGAGCCAAGATCGAGCAGTGGCGTCAATCGGCGTTCAACCCCTTCGCATCGCCCGGTGTGACGCTAGGCGCCGGCTCTGACAGCTCAGCTAAGCCCCTGTCAGCTGCGGAGGCTCGTGAGGCCAGACTCAAGAGGTTTAACGATGTGAGTTTAGTCCCTAACGTCCCCACGCCGACTCCAGCTGCTCCAGCCCCTGTGAAACCTGCAGTACCAGACTCCAACATGGTCTGTGACCCCACTACGGGTGTCTGCCGCCCTAAAGACGATGATGAGGAGATGAAGGAGGAGAGTGGTGAGATGGGACCTCCAGCGGTGAACGAGGACCTACTGAAACAGCTGAAGGAAATGGGGTTCGATGATCTCCACGCTCGTAAGGCACTGCTTGCAACGGATAATCAGGGACTGGAGGTCGCTGTCAATTGGCTGGGTGATCATCAAGATGATGCAGATATTGATGAGCCGATTAAGTTTGTGGACTTGTCAAAGACTGCACCAAAACAGGAGCTGACACCAGAAGAAAAGGCTGCCAAGGTGGAGGAACTGAAGGCGCGGATCGCGAAGAAACGTGCGGAACGGGAAGAGCAGGAGAAGGTGGACCAGCGTGTGAATGAGCTGAAGCGCCGTACGGAAGGCCAGGGAATGCAGGAGGCTCGTGAAGAGATTGAAGCCATTCAGCGAAAGATTGCGGCCGAGAAGATGAAGAAGGACAAGGAGGACGCCAAGCGTGAGCGTGAACGTTTGCGTAAGCAATTGGAGATGGATAAGCGTGAGCGTCAAGCTCGTGGTGGCCGGTTGGGTGGTCCCCCGATTGAGGTTGCGCCTGTTGACGTGAGCGCAAAGAAGGAGGAAGAGAAGAAGAAGAGCCCCGTTTTGACACCCAAAGAGCAAGTTGTGAAGAACGTTGGTATCCTGAAGAAGTACCGTGTTGGAAATGACGGACTCACTGCACTCAAGACACTGAATGTGTACGTGAAGAATCTGATTGAAAAGCCGGACGAAGAGAAGTTCCGCACGATCAACTTAGAGAACCCGGCGTTCCGTAAGCGGGTGGCTGGCCTCGTAGGCGGCGTTGCTTTATTGAAGAGCCTCGGTTACGAGAAGGATGAGGCTGATGGCAACCTCAAGCTGTCAGTTGACAATCGTGACGTGGAGTTGCTGCAATATGCGCGCACTCAACTCGAGGGTGCTATTGCTGAGCTCTCGAATTGATCGATTAAATAAGAACGTGTTATACGTAGCAAAGAGTGCACTGTGCTAGCTCAACGCTCGTTTCTCACCTTTTGCGTTCCTTCGTACATAGTTGTGCTGGTAGAATCTATCAAATTAATTCTCGACAAAACGACTTCCATACGCAAAGGGACCGCGCTTGACAAGCTTCCAGACTCCTTGTCACGTGTTCAATTTCATTCAATATTTGTGAAAACCCACAACATTAGAGCGAGAAAAAGCGGCTGAACAATCCCTTCTGCTGTTCAGCCGGCTTCTCTTCATCATCTGGCTTCGTCTTAGCAATGAACTCTGCGGTCTCCGCGCGCTTCTGCGTTTCTTGCAGAGGAATATGGGTCTTTCCGATGGGCGGAGAGATAACGTCGGTCTGTATACCACTAACGATAATGGAGACGTACACAGAGCCCTCT
>VOQZ01000394.1:0-64326 GCA_008079305.1 Phytophthora palmivora | reverse complement strand
GCAGCATGAGGATTGCTTGGTGGAGGTCGAACTTCAACTGCCTTGTTTGACCTCCTGTGTCGATCACCTTACTTACTCCACGTTGCCGGATTGCATCAAACATAGCTCTTCGAGGATTGTTTGGCATACTGTTATTCTGTAACGTGTTTGTCTGCTTTTGCTTGAAGGCAAAAGCAGAGCTACCACGCTTCCGCTTGTCAAATTCACGCTTTCGAAGAGCTTCAGCTTTGTTGAATTGCTTCAAATCCTCCACCATGTCTTCCTTAATCTCCTGCTCGAGTTTGGTAATTTCGTGATGCAACGCTCGAGCTTGGGAGTCACAGATCACATTTGAAAATCGTCTAGCTTCAGCCAGCGTACCGAGGTCGTTAATAAACAACAAAACGTCACCTTCACCACGATCCTGAAATCCAAAAATTGAGGACAGTTAAAAGCTGTAAATGAACAGAAATAATGGTTAGCGCACTTACGTGAATAAGCTTGATGATGAACTGGAGGAGTGTCATACTTTGGTCAATAGCCTTCGTTTCTGACAACTGGAAGCTGCAATGTTATCTTCATGCGCTGGCCAAATCAAATACTATCAAAACGTACCTTTAGTAAAGAAGCAAGAGTTATACCCCGTGCACCTTCAAGTTCTGTGCCAGTATTCAAGAGATTTCCAATTGCCAAAACCAATTCAAAGCATCGAGCAAGACGCTCACTCCGCAGAACTTCATAGCAGGCCTGTGTGATTACCCGAATGCGATTCCGCAACTCTTGCTGCTGGTACTCAAACTGAGAAGCAAATAGCATAGCATTGATCTGTGCCCAAAACAACAAATAAGTCTTCTAGGTAAGTGAACTGAATTGAACCAGATAGTCTTACCTTTTCTGTCACCCGGGGAATCTCACACATTTCCACTAGGAATTTTTCCGAGGGTTCTAATCGTACTCGAGATCCTCTGAAGTTGGTGTATCGTTTCACTTCAACACCATTTGGCGCAATGTCTTGCAGATTGGTTAAGCGATCGGCTGTGAGAAACTCAAAATCGCATTCCTTTAACGCTGACAATATAGCTGCAGCTCCACCGGCTCCCTTAAATTGATTCAGCCCAATAGAGATATTGTTTGATCTCCGTGAATCAAGCGCCGAGAACTTCGTCCCTTTTTCGGACTTTCCTTTAGATCGAGAAGGTGATGATGCGGTTGGGTTTCCGAAAAGGTATTCCAGCTCCTGAAAATCTTGTGGGGATAGAGTAATTGGAGCAGTCTTCCGTCTTGTTGTTACGCGAGCCCAAATAGTTTCATTGACTTTCTTCGTTTCCAGGTTAGTCCAGTAAACCTTACGAAACGTGCTGTCTCGTCGATTTAGACCACGGCTATCTGAGCGTTCTCTTTTACTTTATGAACAACACAAAGGTAGTCAGACCCTTTACAGCAACTTTGCCAGTACAGACTGGTAATAGTACCTTTTCATTCTAGTAAAATTTGCAGCGTTGTTTCTTCCATCAGGTCCTGCAGCAAAAATCGCAACTTTGTCCTGGGGCATTTCATCTTGTGTCATTTTCTGAGCAACCCCACTCGACGGAACGCCGAAGCTAAGCATCTTGAAGTATTTATCCATAGCAGGATCTTTACGAAGCATAGCATACTCTGGCCGTTCACTACTTTCACCAGTGCCTTTGCCCTCGATACTAGCAATTCGCTTTCGCTTTGTCACAGATGTTAGACAATTATACCTTCAAATTTTGCAAGCAATGTTTACCAACCTCACCTCTTTCTCTTTTTCTTTGATGAAGCATCCGTCACATACTTTTAGCTGTGGACCCTGCCCGTTAATTTGAACATGGTGGCGAGAACAAGGGATACACACAATTTTCTTGCAACATGGACAACCGTGTTGTCGAATGAAAAAAGAGAATGGAGTCAAGCACTGGTCGCAGGCTTCAGCATTGTCATCCGTTGATAACAAGCCACCGACAAAGTACGACACGGGCTTGGAAATAAGTGAGGAGCGAAAACCCATAATGCCATCGTCTTCAATTTGACTACCATCACCACTATCCCGGGTTCGCTGTATTGTCATTTCTGCCTCCTCTTTTTGGTGCTGCGATACAATGTATTCAGCACAGCGTCGACTTCCAGCCCTCGACGCGTGATTCCACGAAATAGATTGTGTCATTTCCAAACACCCTTCCCACGCTGTTGAGTACGCAGACATATCCGTTGATAAATGGCGAATCTGCACTAGTTTAGATCGAACCATCGAATACGAGTTATCCAGTCTCACTACCAGGCTACGATTTGAATTGGACTTGAATCGTACAATCACCTCCACCCATTCGTCCGATGCTGATACAAGTAGAGGTTTCGTCAAATCTTGGCCATCGTGAGTACCAATAGAGAACAAAATATCTTGTGTTTGAACTCGCAGCTGCGCTAGGAAGGTCCCATTGGGAGTAACAGATAATGGGAGCAGTTCAGATGAAGAACGCCTACAACAATTACGCGTAGTTACAAACGAGTTAGAAAGACAATGAAGAAATAAAAAGAATGGAGAAATAGACGCACCCAATGGCAACATCTTAAATGATTGTCCGTGGAGGATGTACCGCGGTACACTGCAATGTTCAAGATGTTTGATTGTGTCAGGATCCCCTTGAATCCATTTCACCACGAAACCATCACCGCCTTCAAACGATAGTTCATTACCAATAAATGGAGCCTCAGGAGCACACTGCTTGAGGTTGCGAGGAAACTGTGAGTGTTCTTCTTCATCACAAGCGTCTGACGGATACGCATCTAGCAAAAATGTGACTCCATTCAGCGCACTTAGAAACGAGGCAATTTTCCGGGCAGCTTCATATTTATACAACAGAGCTCTACGCTCGTAAAACTTTTCCACCACGATCCTCCGCTTGGTCAGATTCTATCGCCATCACGAATGCACACACCATTAGCAGGGAAGGTGGAAATGTCTTAATTCATACCTCAAATGCACGCTGGAGAATTCCCTTGTTCAAAGCTAGAAATAAAAATGAGCGCGAATGATTCCATCCTAGATACTGCAAGTTCGATGGAGGCTGTTCTGCTTTCACTTCCGCCACGATTCCCATGTCATCACGCAGCACGTGCTGCGTTTCCAATAAAAACTCATAAAACGGTGCTTCTGGCCACACATCCAGGAATTCTTCCTACATTCACAATTAACCCCAATAACATGAGCATCACTTGTGTCAAACTCATTCCGCACAATGCTGGTCCTACCTTGATACCATTGCACAAGACAGCTTCCAGCGCCAATATCAAGGGTCGAATTGCTCCTTCATGCAGCGGACAGTCCGGTTTTGCCATGAAAATCGACACAATATCCATAACTGCCTGTTCAACATTTGCTGCCACCCGTTCGTTTCTACTTTCCTCTCTTCATCTGTCATTGCTCGTTCCTTCGCTAAAGCCTTTGCCAAGTGTGGTAGTGGCAGTCCCGCTGCTGCTCTCCTCACTCTTCTCTGTGAGCGTGTCTGGGATTCTTGTACCGCTAATTCAGCCGCAGCAACCACGCGATTTGACGTCACTAGGAGTCGATATTGCACGTGTTTGTGGCGTACCAACGAGTACGAATTGTCCCAACGCAAAGTGTAGACACGTTCCGGTTTGACACCATCAAATCTTCCCTCCATCGTCGGTTCTTTCAAGTCAAATAACGTCACTCCCATTGCATTTGCATCTGAATCCTTTTCCCCTTCCTCCACCGCTTTGAATCGACCAAAGTCTTGCACTACAGCGCCATTCTCCAGCAATTGGAAGCCCACGTCGTACTCTTGGAGCAAAAACTGCCACACCAAACACTCCTGCAGCTCGTCTTTTTGTGCTGCAATTGTAGGAACAGATATCGATATGTCCGCTTCACTTCCTCGTCGAATTTCCAGCGATACCCATGGAGACGCCTGCAATAAGAAGGAAGCGGCCGTTGACATGGATAACTAGTCTCCCTTTCTGACTTTTAGTCTTCGCGAAAGAAATTTTAGAATTTAAGCCAATGAACGATGGTCTGTATTATCAGATACTGAAAGTAGCTGGTCGAAACATTCACAATGATTGGTATTCGCGACGAGCCATGTAGCGTTGATACGTCGTGGCACCAACAACACCCAGAGCAACTAGACCACCGGCAGTCAAGATGGACCATACGACGCTCGAGTTGTTGGTATTTGCTTCTTCCTTTCGCTCTACGATCGTCGCGTCATTCACCACTACATTCATAGACTTGGTAGTTTTGACGGTGGGGACGTTCACGGGGTGGTAGTTGCAAATGTCTTGCCACGGACCAGTGGATTGAATGTGGTTTTCGATGATTGCAGCGAATTCATTCAGTGGGCAGTTGAGCTCGCAGTTGTCGAGTTTGACTGGCGTGCGGGGGCTGAATGGAGACCATACGAAAAGCTGCACAAAGTGCTCGGGAGTCTCGCCACCTGTGCGGTGGAGCTCGAAGAACAACGTTGAGGCCGGGTGCAAAGGCGTTGAACCATTGTACTGCGGAAGACCCTCGAAGTTGAATTTCATGCCCATCATGAAGCCCAATCCGTGCATCAGCTCGCGGTGACCGTGATATGACAGATACGTGGGGCTCTTGGGGTTCCGGTTCGGCGTAGCACCCTCACGCAAGTTCCGCACCAAGAGTTGTGGGAATCCTCCGATGGCCACAGTAATCTGCGTCGGTGTTGAGTAAAGACGCTCGATCAAATGCTGGAACGCAAGTTCGGACACGTCCTCTACGAGTTCGGGTGTTAGGCCTGGCGTAGGGTCGAGGCCTTCGTCCTGATCGAAGAGAAACATATCGTTCACATCCTTGATTGCCGTGACAGGATCATTACCAGTGTAAAATTCATTACCACAGATGTCAGCGAGAGCTTCGAGCGTCTTCTTGTGCTGCTCAATGGCTGTCGCCGCTCGTCCTTGAGTGTACACCTTATTGTTCGCCGACATGACTGGCCAACAGGGTCCGTTGGCCGTGAAGTCGTGCTCATTCTCAAATAGTTGCATGTACACTGGAATTGGTTGCATTGAGTATCCGTCGGGCCCTGTACCCTCTGGATACAACCCATAGCCCATCGAGACAGCACTTTGACCACATCGATTGGCAGCGTCGGCGCGGAAATATCCTTCGAAGTGCGGGTTGTCCTTCGGTCCATTGAACGTCGAGGACAGGAATTTCTTTTCATTCACGTACACCTCACGGATGTGTTCGCCCACCTTCTCCATCTGTTGCATTCCACGTTCAGTGAGCTGCTCGAGTGGCACCATGTATGACCCAACATTGGGCAAGTTGTTCGGGCAGTGAGTCTTGACCGTCGGATTCGGTGCTCGACTACCGTGTCGCGACAGCGAAATGAGCATCACCAACTCGGAGTCATCAGTTGCTACCACTCCATTCGACTGGAACAGTGCCAACGAGGCAATCGCAGCGAGGATGGCAGGAATCCGCATCTTAGGAGGTCGTCTCGTTGATGGATCTACTTGGTCGTGGTCTTGCAAATTCGGGAATGAGCTTGTTCAACGCGTTGCATTGCCCAAGCAACGGAGGAAAAAGAACCCTTGAAACCACCAGGCTCCATGCAACCGACACTTCAACGACAATAGTCTCACATGGCTACATTTGTTCGTGACCTTTCGTGCGCTTTCTTTTTCACCAATCATTTGCGTCGAAATTCAACGGATTGGTCACCAACACAATTGACATGGACGCGACTAGCGTGTACCCCAATGCAACGCCGGTGGTGATCGCCAATGGCCTTGGTGTGGGTCTAGCAGGCAACGACCCGGATCATGTGCCTCTGGAGCCGGATCTAATCAACGATTCACGTCGACGGTTCACTCAGAATGGCAGCGCAGTGGACGCGAGCGGCGTCATGCGTCTGCTCGTGCGCAATACACTTGGCTACGCATTTCTACGGCCATACAATCGCAACAAGCTCAAGACGCATCAACAAGGGAGTAAAATGGCGAAGGAGATTGACTGGACCGCGGAAATCTCGTTCTATCGAGTCAACTACCGTCACTTTGTGCCACATCACCTGTTGATGGACTTTTTGGTGAATGAAAACCCGTACGTTGAGATGCTGCTGTCATTGTGCATTGTGAATGTGAGTAGACTTACGTGATGGCGTTTGTAGACCACAGGAAGATGGACAACATGCGTCCAAGTGGCAAGGCAATGCAATTGCAGGAGTTGACTGCGGACAGGATGGTCATGTAGTGTTTTATCCCACTGGGCACATTCTGCAGCAAGCCTGCGCATGGTATAGTAAAGGAGAATCTGAAGGAGACCCAGCGTGTTTGAGTACTGTCATTGAGACAGGTACTCCGATCCGACAATTTACAGTGATGGGAAGCAAGGACGCTTATCATTCGACAAGTGCCGCCAAGATATATGCAGCAACACGTGGCACTACGAATTGCACAATTGTTGCAGCTCCAGCACGCGTTACACCAGACAATGTACGCAAGATGCAAGCCAAGGCGAAAATCTCGTTTTCTGAAATGCTTAATCATATTGCTGGGAGCCCACATACAGAAGCAGAGTTAGCTTTGGTTACGGCAGATGGAATAATTCGCTGCTGGGATCCAGAAGGAGGCATTCAGGCCGTAAACAAAGACGCTAATATGCCGGATCGCTTTCGGCGTTGCGAATACTCCAGGTATGTGATCAGACACTTACTCAATGAGACTAGAAACCACCCCTGAACTAATGGTACAGTTTGTGCACAGCCATCCTCGGGTTCTTTGGGCAGCAAATCGCGTTACGTTGTCTGCTATAGATCTTCGACAACCAGCGCGGGATGCAAGCAAGTTATTTGATGTAGCAGGAGTGGGTACTTATGTTACCATTTTTGACGTGAAGCGTAGAGCAAGGTACGGACACAAGTTTTACCACTCGAAACTCAATACTGATAGTGCCTGCTACGATTTACCTTATCCCAGCAACCCATTTCAATTTGTTGTGGGCACGGGTATCTCTGTTGAGCTTTTGGATAGTCGTATGGGAAGGCAACCTTTAGTATCATGGGCTCAACCACAGAGCTATTCTGGCGAGAATGAGTTCTCATTCGGAGCAATTGATGAAGTGGATTTGTCAAGAAATGCCAGTGATTCACGAGGTACGCAAACTAACTCTATATCATGAGCTAACGTGAGCTTCTAACCTCTATGTGAATGAAGGATACATTATATCGAGCTCAAAGAGACCAAAAGTGACGACGCTGTTCCCGTTCGAGCGCAACCGCAAAAGAAAAAGAGGAAAAGTACTATCACTGATATCTCTGCGCTCTAGTGGAGACGATGATTACTCGGAGGTTTCATGTCCTCGTACCGAGCAGATTGTTGCTTCCGACGCAACATTGGATTTGCACATGAATGACGGCGGAGAATACACTCATTTAACGGGTATTTGCGCATTGCGCGACGGAAACACTACATCTGCGAGTATTTACCAGCTGAACAGCTTGGGAGATTTGTTTTCTCATCGAGTTTCATTCTGTCGTTCTCAGACGAAATCATACCGCACCGCTATTCAGCCAGAGTACGTTCAACTCAATTCTATGTGGTCTTTGGTGAATCTAACTTGTTTGTAGTTTGCTATGTGGTGTAACAACACAGGACGATTCTACAGATGAATCGCTTCCAAGGACACTTCCGATACCGTTGGATGCTATTCTGCCCGAGCATAGCACTGAGTCAATGCAAATGTTTACTACATTCCCTATCAAAATTCTACGTCGTCAGTTCCCTCGATTACCAAAGGATGAAGAGGAATCCCTCAAAAGAGAAAATCACGAAGAGAAACACTCAGCAACCACCAACCATAACTGGATCAAGAATGGGAACAAGGACACCAACTCAAACACAGGGATCATTCACAGATTTCGACCGCGAAGAGTAGAGGTGAACAATCGACTATCTGAAGAAGAGGGGGAATCCAACAAAAGAGAACGTCATGAAGAGAAAGAGAAACACTCAGCAACCACCAACAATAGCGGGATCAAAAACGGGCACAAGGAAACCAACTCAAACTTAAGGATCGTCCACAGATTTCGACCACGAAATGTAGAGGCGACCAATCGACTATCTGACGAAAAAGAGGAATCCAACAAAAGAGAACGTCATGAAGAGAAAGAGAAACACTCAGCAGCCACCAACAATAGCGGGATCAAGAACGGGCACAAGGAAACCAACTCAAACTTAAGGATCGTCCACAGATTTCGACCACGAAATGTAGAGGCGACCAATCGACTATCTGACGAAAAAGAGGAATCCAACAAAAGAGAACGTCATGAAGAGAAAGAGGAACACTCAGCAGCCACCAACAATAGCGGGATCAAGAACGGGCACAAGGAAACCAACTCAAACTTAAGGATCGTCCACAGATTTCGACCACGAAATGTAGAGGCGAACAGTGAATGCAAAAATGAACAAGGTCAAGCTACCGCCAGCACTAGCTTACAGGCATCCGGTGATAGCGAAGGTGGTAAAGAAACAGTAGCGGGTTCTGGAGAAGGTCGTTCACAGAGTTTCGACAAGGATGAGCTTACCGAAAAGCTACTTGGTGTCTGTGATCCGTCAGCTTCACTCTTCCGGCTGCATCGTTACGTGATCGACAAGCTGAAAATTGAGCTCTCCTCGTCCGATTTGCTGCAGCTCCTTCGCTCAAGTAACGAGTTCCGGATTCGAACAGTGCGCCACGCACTTCCAACGAACACGATTCGTGTGCGCAATCCGTCATTGCCAGGAGCTGATGACGTTCACTACAAGAAAGATGACCCTCGTATAGCTATGTGCAAGTGTCGTCCAGGGTCGCCACACTTGCAACTTCCATGTAAATCATGGACGTGTGTCATTCCACACGCGGTTATCGTGTCCAGCGCTTCAGATGAGATCCATTTGGACGACACAGCTCCAACAACAGCCGCGACACAAGAAATGCCGCAAGATTTAGCTGACATCATCGTTGCAGCGCATGCAGTATACGATGACATGTCAATAGAAGACTGACTATGCATGACGTCGGACGGATCTCATTCATAGTTTCAACCTGATTTCACACACATGACGAAATGTCACCGGTTGATGAGAGACCGTCGGAAAGACAGAAATGTACAAACATTTTTTGTTAGACTAACTTTTTGTTCGTAGCAGTGCTTGATGTACCGTATAGCGGCAATGCCTACGAATAGCCGGTATATTAAAATTTGGTAGGTACGAGTTTAACGCAGAAGTTTCGTTTTAGGGAAACGCCTCAAACTACTCTTGAGGTAATAGCAAAAGGTAAAATTTACCGCCTTCCAAATGTAAAACCAATTAAGGCTAATGTCGTAAGTACTCAAAGTACTAAATACGGCGACATCCTTAATGAGTGGCATTTAAAATTAGGGCATGTAGGTAAAGAACGCCTAATTAGGACTCTAAATAACCAGAAGATTGAGGGCCTACCACAAATCCCTTACACTGAGCTTAAACGGTGGTCTTCTTCTGTAAGAACTGTGCTCGCATGAAGGACAGACGAATGTCCTACCGAAATATGGAGGGAACGAAAGCAACTGAGCCGCTGTATATAACATGGATTTAACAGGGAAACTACGAGTAAATGGTCTGTACGGCTCCTTTGGTTATCAGTATGTTCTAGCGGTTGTGGATGATGCAACCGCTTATAAGTGGCATTTTGTCGTTAAATCACTAAAATAGGTTCCCGGAAAATAAAGAGACTTATTAAAGATACTGTCTGACCAGTTTTTTTGTAGGATAAGGACAGATGGAGGAGCTAATTTATATAAGTTTCAATTCGTAAAAACCAATATTGGACCTGAAGCCAATTTGTTGAATCCATAAAAGGTTAACTTAGGCGTCGTTAATTTCTTATTTTGGATTTAGACAAGGCGAAATCAGATAAAAGAATTGATAGTCGCATCTTCGAGAAGAATCTTGATGGGATCAGGTGAAGGAAAATAATGGATTTAGCTGGCATCTTTAGTGGGAGTGTTGCGCCGCAATATCTGTGAGTTTCTAAATTGCAAACTGAGGAGAAGATGATAGGCTAATATCTCTGAGGAAGATGTTGCTATTGGCTGTTAATATTGTGGTCACTCACCACCAGTCGAGGATGAAAGAGGCCAGCATGTCCAACTTTATAATGCCAAGGGATGCAAAGGATACGGAGAGATGGCATGTGACCATCTCACTTCCGAAACCGACGGCTTTTACTCAACAACTATCTGTGTTTGCACGCAACAAACCACCACGTCGAAGTTGGCATCGCTGATTTCTTACTGACAAGAAGCTCGTTAACTGGAGATGATATTTCAATATCCACTCCAGTGTTTTGTCCATATATAACCATCGGTTAGTCAATTTTTTTTACTGCTCCACCCATTTCTGCAAAGGTAAATGGTCAGTTTTGTTGCCTTTAGTATCCACAATATTTTAAATCAATGGTGGCGATGTACTCATCAAATTACAGATATGACACAAAAATCTGGTTTAAAAGGAAGTCATAATTTTTTAGTAGTTCTGAAGTCTGTTACCAACCATTCAAATCGCGGCAACAGCTATGGGGCAGCTTCGTTTCAAATACAGCAATGAAGAAATAGAGGAAGCTGCTCAAGCAGTACTCGCCGGGGCCAAGTTAAAGTTGACAAGCGACACAACCAACATTCCCCACCGTAACCGAAGAAATGCGTAGCTACAGCACGTAAGAGCTCCCCGCGCGAGCCGAAACGCCATGGACTACAGTCCTTGTTGCCAATGCATGCGGAAAACAGTTTTAGATACTGGAATTTAGGACGACAGCAGGTTGGACACCCTGTTAGCCGACGCAAATCATCGAGAAAAACACAACAAATTTTCCAGCTTGTGTGCGTTAAGTCCGTAGTGGAGGGATAGCTGCGTCGTTACATGGATCGAAACCTATCATTGAATCTGAGAATGTCACAATCTGTGTAAAAAGCCCACAATGAAAAACGAGATTTGGTGGTGAAGTTTTTGTCGTTGACCAAAGTCATAATCGAGCAGAAGACGGGTGCTGCAAGCATTTTAAGCTGGATGAAACTGCTATTGAAACTGCGACGGAGAACAAGCAGATGATTACTTCCATAGGTTCCAAGAATGTATAACACAAGGACGTAAAAACTCACTTTCATTTGCATTTTGCTGCATGTGATAGTTCAAGTGGGTTTGTCGTTCCCCCTCTTTTGTATTTCAAGGAAGAGTGTGAGCGATGACATTTTTGGCTTATATCAGATCCCTGGTGCTATGGTAACAATCACAGAGAAGGCATTCATGACTGCGACTATCATTACTAGATGATTGCAGTTTTTTTCGGATGATATTCCTACTCCTATTAGGCGACCACTACTGCTTGTGCTCTTCCTGTTGGAACAACCAGTTTGTACTACAGTGCCAACTCCAAGGATGACGCTAGTAAGCACCTCCTCACTTGGCTGATTTAGCAAAGGCCTAACGACAATACACTTCACTTCCAAGCTTTCTTTCTTTCCAGCACTTCCCACATTTCATTGCCCACCGTGGACGGTGCTAAGCGGCTAGGTGGTATTCTCGTCCGGTTTCCACCTAATTGTCCTTACATACTACAACCTATGGGCGCCACAGTGTTCTCACCCTTCAAGACTACACTCAAAATTTACTCGACAAACTTCTGTCTACCACTGGAGAAGGAACTGTGGACAAGCGGACATGAGTAGGTGCAGCGTCATTAGCGTGGTATTACGACTGCTTGGGAAGCAACCTAGCAGCTGGGTATGGTAGCTTAACTATGACGTGTGAGCATGCACGCAAAATTAGCAGAGTTCAAGCGCAACGGGCTTCCAGCATATCACAAAATGCGGCACGGCTCCAAGTCTCTGACGTTGTGTAGCAAGAAGTACTGGTCCTTCCAACTCGGACTGTGTGACGGGCTTCCGTCACATGGTTGCCATCGCGCTGCGCGATGGCCAATCAGAGCCCCACTTTACATCACTGGCGGGGACGGCCTCACGTGTCGAGGCCGTCTCGTCAATCAATATATCTCAGAGTTATTTCTTCCAAGCTTCCTCTACAGTGTACGTCGGTAACGGGCCAATTAGCCCGTTACACCTGGTAGCACTTTGTACTCCGTCCAACGACCAAGACTAAGATGAACGACGCGTCGATGCCTCACGCGTCCGTCACTTCACTGGAGCACGCCAGCTTCCCCCATCTCTCTCCGATCGAGTGGGAGGCGCTCCACCGTCTCGCGACGGTGTCTGGCGACGGCGTCGTCACGACGCTGTTGACCGCGGGTACTGAGGGGCAGCAACACCTGGCCGCCCAGGAGTTCATGGCGCGTGAACTCGCTGACCTCCGTCAGCGAGTGTCGACTCCCACGTCGACCAATAACAAGACCGACATCGTCAAGCTCGATGTCTCCACCTACAGTGGCGAAGGCGAGGGTCGCCTTCACCTCAAGCGCTGGTTCTGCGAGGTGGACATCGCAATCGAAGCTCGGCAGCTGTCTACCGAGCTCGCGCGCACACGCTTTCTCCTATCAAAGTTGACGGGGAAGGCGAAGGATTGGGCGCTCGGCAAGCTCGTGGTCGACGCTTCTTGCTTCCCGACTATGGATTCCATGAAACAGGACCTGCGACTCGCGTTCGAGCCGCCACAGGATGAGACCGCCCAAAGAACAGCTTTCCTGTCTCTGCGCCAAGGAACCATGTCGATGCTCGAGTACATCCAGCACGCGCGCCACCTCGTGTCGTGCATCACGTCTCACCCGGTGGACATGACGACCCAAGTTCATGTGTTCGTGTCCGGCATGAACGCTGGGTACCAGCGTTTCTACCTGACCCGGAAGACCCCGTCGACCCTTGAAGAGGCCTTCACCGTCGCCCTACACGAGGACTACAGTGCGATGGCATCGCAAGCGTTCGATGCCCTTCGCCCCACCTCGACGGCCGCCTCAAGCCCCGAGCCGATGGAGATCGACGCCATCCAACACTTTGGTGGTGGCCGTCCTGCCGCGACTTCACCATCGCGGCCCCAGTCGTCGCCGCGTTCCAGCCGGCCGATGCGGTGCTTCCGGTGCCGGAAGCTCGGTCACCGCGCGGCAGTGTGCCGCGCTCCGGCTCCGGTCCTCGCTACCGTCACGGTCGATACTGAAGTCGCCGCGACTGGGCACCCAAAAAAACGGCGACTACCAGTAGGTGCGGGGCGCCCTACTGGTCGTGAAAGGAGCGACGGATCCCTGGTGGCAGAACCTCCTCCTAGCCCTCCCGTGCTTCGCGCACGACTTTTTGCCACCACCTCCGGCAGCGACTCGCGGCTGATCGTCCTCAACGTTCACGTTGATGGCGCGAAGCGGCCGCTTCGCGCCTTGCTGGATTCGGGCGCGACGAACAGCTTCGTCCGCACCGAGAGTTTGTCGGTGTTACCGGCGGACCTGCGCATTCGCGAAGGCCCGGGGGAAATGATCGTGAAATACGCCGATGGGAAGCCACGGCGTACGCCGCGGCGCTCCGCGACCTTCACGTATGAGTTTGACGGGTTCCAAAGCTCCGATGAGTTCCTAGTGATCGAGCTGAGTGGCTCGTTCGATTGCGTCTTCGGCATCCCATGGCTCGCTCGTCACCAGCCCGAGATTGACTGGCTGACCGGCACGGTCCGCCCACGTGACATCGACGTGAATGCAGTGCTGGCGTTCTTGCGCGGAACGCCAAACCAATGGTCGCATGTTGCAGTCATGGACCCCGACTCCATGACCCATGCCGCATCCGAAATGGGCGATGGCCCTTTGTGTGCGGCGTGCGAGCACGCATCCTGCGCCGGTCTTGAGCAGGTGACTCAAGACGTGTCCGACGTGGTCGAGCATGGGTTCCCACGTCCCGATGAGCAGCAGCTCTCGGCAAAGACACCAACGTGATTGAACAAACGTTCCCACTGCCGGATGAGCAGAGGCTCTCCGGTGACGACGAACAAGAAGATGTGGTTGAGCATGGTCTCCCACTTGCGGTCGAGCAGGGGCTCCCGCATGTGGTCGAGCAGGAGCTCCCAGGTGCGGTCGAGCAGGGGCTCCCGCGCGAACATACACAAGAGGTCGCGGTTGAGCAGGGGCTCCCGCGTGATTATGAGCAAGAAGACGTGGTCGAGCAGGGGCTCCCACTAGAATCTGGCGCCGACGCCCTATCTCGGCGCCCGTCAACAGCAGGCCTGGTCGAGCGTGGCCTCCCATCACCTATTACGGAACAAGGCCCCCGGCCAGTCCGTCGCCGTGGTCGCCGCCAACCTCGGCGATCCTGTGCTACTCCGAGCGCGTCCGACGAGGCTGGTCTTGAGGTCATCTCCGTCCTGGTGGGAGACGACACAGGGACGAGTCCGCGCATGCGGGACGTCGAGGTTGCACCTCCTCCGCGCGATGCATCCGAGATCACCAGGTTACCTGGCTTGTCGTGGAAGCATTTCCTCCACGACTTGCAACAAGGCGAGATCGAGCAGGTTTGCGTGATAGTCCCGGACAGCTCCGCGACCATCACGGCTGTTGATGTTAATGCTGGTGACCCAGCATCCGACAACAGAGAACGTCCGAAAAGCGCTGAGCCGAAGTCCGCCCGTGAAGCCCGCTACTTGGCTCAGTCGTTGCCGGCACTCGAGGCCGCCGGCAACCCGGTTGCCCCGCTGGTTCGCGAGTTCATTGACATCTTCCCTGCCAAGGTTCCGGCTGAACTGCCGCCGGATCGTGGAGTCAGGCACGAGATCGACCTCGTGCCCGGAGCGAAATACTGCGTGACGCGACAATGGCCGCTTCCACGTGACCAAGTCGAAGCGATCGACGCGTTCTTCGAAGGACGCCGGCAAGCCGGCCACGTCCGTGAAAGTCTCTCGCCACACTCCAGTCCGACGTTCTGTGTGAAGAAGGCGACGGGAGGGTGGCGCATCGTTCACGCCTTCAATAAGCTGAATGACGCCACCATCCCGGCGCAGACGCCAATCCCGCGGAAGGACATGGTGCTCGACACTATGTCTGGCAGCACTGTGCGCAGCGCTATTGATCTCATGGACGGCTTCTACCAAATCTTGATGCGCGAAGAAGACGTGCCGTTGACTGCGGTCAGCACGCCCAGCGGAATGTTGTGGGAATGGCTCGTGATGCCGCAGGGGCTCAAGAACGCCCCTGCCACTTTCAACCGCATGGTGTCCAACTTGCTTCGCCCGTATCGAGAGTTTGCGCCCAGCTATTTTGACGACATCTTCGTTCACAGCCGTGCCGAGCGCGGCATGACGGATATCGACGTCCACCTTCAACACCTTCGGAAGGTGTTCCAGGTGATGCGGGAAAACAAGCTATACGCCAACTTGAAGAAATGCATCTTCTGCGCTCCCGAGATCCCAGTGCTCGGGAGCTACGTCAGCAAGGACGGCGTCCGTGCCGACCCGGAGAAGATTACAGCAATCTGTGCATGGCCGACTCCGCAGGACCAGAAGCAGCTCCGGCAGTGGCTGGGACTCGCCACTTATCTCCACCACTATTCGAAGAATTTCGCTTCGACCGTCCGTCCGCTGTCGCAACTCCTGAAAGCCGACGCCACGTGGTCGTGGCACCCGGAACATCAGCACATGTACAAGTGGGTGCGGAAGTGGGTACGCTCGTGCGAGGCGTGCCAACGCGTGAAACCCGCTCCGTCGACACAGGCCCCGCTGCGTCCGCTCCCAGTAGCCACTGAAGCGTGGTCGTCTGTCAGCATGGACTTCGTCTTCGGTCTACCTCGGGACACTCGTGGGCGTACGGGTATCCTCGTCTTCGTCGACCGCCTCAGCAAGATGGTCCATCTTGCTCCTGTCGCGGCTACGATTACCGCGCAACAATCCGCAGCACTCTTCGTCGACGTGGTGTATTGCCACCACGGCATCCATCCTTGATTGTGTCGGACCGAGATCCCCGATTCATGTCTGCCTTCTGGAGAGAGCTCTTTAGGCTACTGGGGACGCGGCTGAGTATGTCCACCGCGTCACATCCCGAGACAGACGGACAAACCGAGCGCGCCAACCGCGTTGTCGAAGACGTGCTACGCAGCTTCGCCACGTCATTCCCCTCGTGGAGCTCGTTCCTGCCCATGGTCGAGTTCGCGATCAACAACGCCGTACACGCGTCGACAGGCTTGACGCCATTTTTCGTCAACTTTGGACGCCACCCGCGTGTTCCGGCGCTCCTTGGACTGGAGCGCCCGCCTCCGCCTCGACCGTCAGCAGACAACAACGTTGGAGATCCAGTTCCCCCTGGTGGCGCCCCCGCCGAGACGCCCGAAATAAACGGGGACTCCTCTGTGAACGCGGTGAGCACGAGGTCATCCGCACGGTCCACTGCTCAGACTCCGCTTACTCGGGCCGCCGCACGTGCGGCGGCCTCTCCTTTCCACGACGTCGCCGCTTGGACCAGTCGGGCGCTGATCCGCCCACGTCAGCGCCAGCGTCGTGCGGTCGAACTCCAAGCTGCTCCAGGTCCGGCCGCGCCCACCGGGGTGGATGTCGGTAACTTCGCTCCCAACTAACACCACAGCATAGCGACGCTGCGGCCGTGCAGGAATTCGTGCGCCAGCGGGAGTCGGTCACCCGCTTCGTCCGCGACGCGATCGCTGCCGCTGTCGACCGCCAGAAAGAGAACGCGGACCGTCGTGGGCGCAAGAACATGGAACGTTTCCATGTTGGTGATCGTGTGTTACTTTCAACTAATGGCATTGCACCAGCGCTCGTCACGAATCTGGGCGCGAGCTTGCTCGCGCCGCGATATATTGGACCGTTCAAGGTACTACAAGTCATGGGAGACGCCTACAAGCTTCAACTACCAACTACGCTACGTCTTCACCCTACGTTCTACGTAGGCCGCCTGCGTCGATACCACCCTGCGACCTTGCCTAGTGATGCCGAGCCCACCCAGTCCAGTCCTGGTTGTCGGCGCGGCGCTCCTGCCCCCACGCCCCCAACTCCCGACGCAGCTCATCGAGATCCCGCTCCAGCCGTTCCAGCCGCCCCAAGTCCCGGCGACGCTGCCGCTCAGCCTCTGCTTCCACCCACCGGTCGCACTGCTCGGTATCAGCGCGACGGCCCCGCGCCTCTTGTGGATAGTGCGGGTCACGTCCGCCATATTGTGGAGGCGATCTTGGAGCACGATGATTACCGCGCTGCTCCCCGTCGTGTGCGGTCTGGCCGCGGCGCTCATATCCGCGGCGATCCCGTCCCTCCCCACCAGGAATATCTCGTCCGATGGCTGGGGCCAATGCCAGACAGTTGGGAGCCCCGCGCGGTGCTTCTCGCGGACGTTCCGGACTGCGTGACGGCGTACGAGGCACGCCTGTCAGGCGGAACGGCCGCGAACCGCGCCTAGCTTCCGCCAGCGCACGCTGGTATCGCCGGATCACACCGTCTTCAGTGGAGGAGAGAGGGTACTCGTCGAGAATCGCCTGCCACGCTGCATCACTGGGTCGCGGTCGACTGAACCCGCGACAACTGACGCAGCCCTCGGTGAAGTGGACGAAGCAACAATCCCGGTCGGCTCCCCACGACAGTTCGCAGACCTGAGCTGCGAGCGCGCTCAGCGACAGCCCGGCATGGTCAGCCTCGCGCTGCTCCAGCTTGCGCACGAACTCGCGAACGCCCTCCGTATTCCAGCGCTCATCGAACGCGGTCCACGCGCGATCTAACGATTGCGGGGTCACGGTGGATGACACCGTGGCGGGCTAGCTGCGCGTGGCACGCCAACGACGAAAGAGCTCCTGCATCTCGGCGTCGCCAGGCGAGTTTATCACGGCGCTGCAGTCGTGCAGCGCCCGGCGCTCCAGCACCTCCTCATACGTGGCCAGTCGGTCCCCGTCTGGCGCTTGCTCCTCGGCCGCTCGATCCGCTCCCGCCGCAGAATCCATGCTGCTGCCTCCTTCTCTGCCTCTTCCCGACTGCCTCAAGATCCGTGCGTGTTTTTCATCTTAAGCAGGGGGTGATGTGACGGGCTTCCGTCACATGGTTGCCATCGCGCTGCGCGATGGCCAATCAGAGTCCCATTTTACATCACTGGCGGGGACGGCCTCACGTGTCGAGGCCGTCTCGTCAATCAATATATCTCAGAGTTATTTCTTCCAAGCTTCCTCTACAGTGTACGTCGGTAACGGGCCAATTAGCCCGTTACAGGCTGTAAAGGAAAAAAGAAAGAAACAGATTGCCACATTCGGATATGCCATGGTCGTGAGCAGGAAAAGACGCCCAGGGAGAAAGAAAGCGGATTTTATCACGAAAGCGGAATGTGTCGCAGCTTGTGGTAGTGGCAGTGACACATGCGAGATTTCACCGACCAAGAACTTGGGCGACTTTCCCCTAAGATTCCGAGGTTCATTGCAACAAACCTTATCCGGATAATCCACATGACTACCTCTCAAGAGATGATCGAGAAGCATGCCATAGTAAGTTTGGCAAACGACTTGCTGTTAGCACTGATGTGTTGACTATTTGCTCGGATTGACGTGATTATCGGTTATGTGAATTGGTCGGTGGCTGACCTAAATGGTAATAGCTTCAAAGCATCTGTCATTCTTCGTGGGAAAGCCATAGCAAATATTTTCACTGAGCACTTCCAAGCCAATTGGTCTCAAGGGCATGTCGCCACCGCTATAATTCAAGACAGAGGTTGTGCAGCGCACATGGATCACGTTAGATATGTTGTCGACTGTGCATGGTTTAACTTTCTCGCTCTGGACTATTCAAAAGTATAATGTGCGAAAATCGGAAGGCTGTGCGTCATACATGCCTGCAATACGTGTTTACTTATCTAGCTATCTTGTTGAAGGAACTTGGAAGCTTCTGAAGGTGAGGACAAGTGAAGAAGATAGTGTTTGCCAATTCTCGGCCTGGGGTTGTGCAATTCACGAACCGGTACTCCATCATGTCCTTACAGTCATTTTTGGTCATTGTGTTGCACCGTTCGTAGAACTTGACACTATCGTTTCGACTCCGCTTGATCGCTATACCTTCATAATTCTTGCCACTTCTCATGTGGAGTAATGGCATATATTCATAGAAGCTTTTACTGCTTCTTCAGCGCCATCCTCCTTCTTCCTGCTCTGTTGAAGCCACTGCGCGATTGTGAAGAATCGGACTCTGTAACCCTTCAAACGCACCTTAAAGTCTTTTTGTCACTAACGCGATAGATGTCCTCAAATCTGAACGGACAGGACCCATGATCATGACAAACGAGGACCGATGTGGTTAGAGTTGAATGGGCACTGATTGCGCTCGAAGGAAATGTAACAGTATATGGATACGCATGCAGATCGAGATCAACATGGATAGAAAAACGAGATCGGCAAATGTATAGATCCACGTGTGGGGATCAAGTTTATCCAGCACTATACCCCCGACGACTGCGCGAGAAGTAACCGTGTTATCGTCAACAATCCTAATCACAGTCCATACCATAAAATATCCGACCAGAGGACCTATCGGACCTGTGCCCTAAATTTGGTACATCTATGTTTATTACATTAAATTTGTGTGGAAATAATGTACTTGTGTTTAGGTGTGTTTAGGGAACAAAATTTTGATGGAACGAAAGAGAGCCTGTTTGAGCTGAGTTTATAGGCGGCAGGAAATCGCCTGAAACGGCCTGTGGGATTAGAAAACGCCCTTTTCGTTTTACGAGCAAATTTGACTCGAGAGCCATGTGCTCTCGAGCAGGTAAATTCAACAATGAGCCCCCGATTTTTAGGTAGTCCGGATAATAGGACCAACTATCCGGAAATCAACCAATACCACTCAGTGTGGAGTATTCCCATTGGCCAAACGTCAACCAATAAAACAATGCCATTTATCAATGGATGCACACATCCAGCTAGTGGTTGCTAATGACACACATCCACAGTTGCCATCGCCGACGACAGGACCTGGAGCTCAGTCTCCTATTTTTCAACGCTACTACGCAGACCTCCAGCTCTGCTATTTAGCCCCACAGCAGCCACTGTCCACCACAGCACCCCCTCCTCCTCCGACGAAGCTCAGTGGGAGAGCGCAGGGCATTGCTCTGAGGTTGCTGGTTCGATTCCAGCCGTCGCCATTAAGTTGTGGTCGGATGTTGGCATGGCTATCCGCTGGTTGTCTACTTGCCATGCTTACAACGAGTGTGATGGTAAATCGAATATGTATTGGGCGCTCTCACTCTGTGTTTGTCTTGTTTGATGTCTACGTTATTTGACAGGCACAGGTTCGAGCGGATCTTGGCGATCAGGGTCATTGAAGGCAGCGGACTGGGAAAGCCGGATGTGCTTGGCCACCAAGTCGTTCAGGGAGCCGCTGACGTAGAGCTCCAGCAGGTGCTTGTGTACGGCAGTGGAACTGCGGGACTTGATCGCTCGATCGCTGAGGAATGCCAGCACAGCATCCTCCGCCTTCCTTCCCAGCTCGAGGACCCGATCACGGTAGTCGCCTGCGCCTGGGTCCAGCTTCAAGTCATCGGCAACAAAGAGCTTCATGAGGGCGACAAGTTGCTTGGCGTTGGATCTCTCCCGTTTTGGCGCACCAGCAAACCAGCGCGGCTCCTGTGCGTACCAGGCAAACCAGGTAGTATGAAGGTGAGTCACTGACCCTTGTCGGCGCTTGGGCTTGTCTTGTTGTTGACTTGGTTCTTGCTGACGTTTCTTGCTCTTGTTGTCTGATGTTGTTCCGTCTATCTTAGCTTCTAGGTTATCCATGCACTCGTCTTGACGCTTGATGTGCTCCATTAGCTGGTCAATCACAATGCGTTGATGATTTACGATCTTGCTCTCCTCGCTTGGCTTGTTGGTGGATGCGATGGCTTGTTCTTGGCTTGCCTTGTGTTTTGTGTTTTGACAGGCAGCAAGATGTGATGACCACGCCAACAGCTCAGCGACATACACTCCAGTTTGAGCAGCAGCCGCTTCCACCCGACGAACACCCATCCCATCCGCTTGAAGATCCTTCATAAGGGGGTAGTGCATGATGAGGTAAGCTGTGAGTACATCGATTACCTGTTGACTGAGATTGTACTTCGAGCTCTTCATTTTGAAGCAGGTTGCAAACAGGAAACGCTGACAACCGGCGATCTTCCCCTGCGTCTCCGTATCAAAGAGCTTCAAACTCAGCGCCTTCACCTTGGTTTGTGTGTCGTATCCGCTGAGGGCTTTACTAACCTTGTGATCTTCTCGACTTGTATTGAATATGTAGTTGAAGCCCTTGTTTGTTGTACTCATGTTCCAGGCACCTCGGTCAAAGATCCAGCGCTGCGTCAGCCCGTCACATCCGTTCACGTGCTGCGCGCCACCTCGACGGATCGAGTGCGATGTCAATGCATCTGCAACTCCTGCGGCGCTGGAAACACGATCAAGCAGCCGATTCACGTGAGTGTAAATCGTCGGTGTGGTTTCAACGGGCACACGGGCAGCAACGACAGGAGTATCCGCGGCTTCAAGACAGGCGATCTCGTCCGGATGGTTGAGGACTTCCAGCAGCGGCGTGGATGGAGCCAAGTTCAGAGCAGCAGCGACCGGGACTTCGGGCAAGTTGTCGATTAAGGCGGCGGACGGAGCTGCCTGGGTGATGAGGGCCATAGCGATCGCGTGGAGCGGGCAAGTGACGAAGTCAGCGTCGGGGAATAGCGAGAGACCCTGTTCTTCAGACGTCTTCATCCGGATGAAGCGCACGAAGAATACCTCCGCTGCGTCGACGGACAGGTTCTGCTTTCGGACCAGGGACAAGTCCGAAGCTCTCCCGAACAGGTACCACAACAAGCACAACAAAGCCGCATCTTGGTAGTCAGTAGAGCAGCATGCATTCTTATACAAATACAGCATCATCTTTTTTAAATCACTCTTTGAGCATGGTGGTGCTTTGTTGATGACCTTTCCATCTTGTTTCATGCAAAAGCTGTCGAGCGTCTTCCCCATACTTAGCAGCTTTGCTTCGACAATGTGTCGTTGTACGGGAAAGAGCTCAAACAACCACATCTTACTCTGTCTAAAGTATTGTATAGCTGTATTCCGGGCAAGGGGTTTACCTTTCTTGCCCTCGTTAAAAGCTAGATACATACCAAACTTATCTAATACAGATACAAATGTGGCGAAGTGGTTCTGCGAAATCGCAAGATCGCAGGAGTCCTCTTGCACACTGCACCCGAACTGCCGACTAACGGAGGGGGTACTCCGATCTTCCGTGAAGTTACTTTATCTCACCTTGTGTACCCGTCGGTGGGACTAGATCGCTCCTCGGGTGATCTCGATTAGACGCGCTTGTTGTTGATCTTGCTGTCTGACAGGACAGCGGGAAGGGTGGCAGCAGCGGGAATACTTATACTCGCTGCGCCGCGTAGTTATCGAGCTTCGATCTTGGATGCACTTGGTCGATCTTGCTCTGGCCAGTGTCGATCTTAGCTCGGGGTGTCTTGGGGTCGGTGTGTGACCTTTATCCAGTAGTTCCAATACGTGCTTGCCGCTTCCTATAGCGGGGTCTTGAGATTTGAGGGTTGACGAACGTCCAGCCAAGCAATCTGGGCGTAGGGGTTCTACTTAGTGTCGATCTTGATCCTGCGTGACGTCGGGAGGGCCAATCTTGTATATCCCTACCCGGAATAGCGAAGAAGAAGGGAGACTTGTGTAGTAGAAGGTAAAAACAACTCTGAATTAATGGTTAATGTCCTATGTTTCCCATCTGTGGCTATCCATACCGCACTGGCTCCTTAAAACCCATAATAAAGCTAAGATCGATATTTACCTGTCAGGATCGATATCGCGTGGGTACAATCGTCTTGAACGGGGATGATGGCGCATGCATTCACTTGGTCATTATAGTGAGTGTCACTATATCGAGGATCATCGTAGAGAGGGATTGCTCTTGATCTCGATTGACGGGACGAGATCGAGATCGGAAAACTTCTTATTCTGCTTCACCACACAAAACACTTACCTGTAGCGTCTTCTTCTATGCATTACTTGACATAGTCAAACTCAACATGTTCGCTTTTCACAAACGCTTTAAACACACTGATAGCCGTGTTCTTGGCACGCTTAGTGTTGCCAGGTTTGAGCTCGTCTAAGCCCATCCTGGTCGGATTGGTCGGATAGGATGCAAATATGCAAGTGATATGTATTATATAAGGATTTTGAATGGCAATATACATATTTTCAATGTCCATCCGACCCGATACGCCAGAATCGCTGGTATAGAGGACCTACCTAACCTCCTGCTTAATGATAGGTCAAAAACAATTAAAGTGTGCATTTGATTAGTTAGTTATAAATTAGGTAATGTGATTGGTCAATATTATCCATAATAAAATCAAGTACGGTCGGATAAGTGATGATATTCTACCATATGGTTTTCCGATCACCATCGGCATCCTCAAGTTACCGGAATAATACAACCCACTCCACCGACGGGTGCCAAGCTCAGCAACCGCTGACGGTCTGTTTACCACCTCAGTTAGTTGGTTGTCCGCAGCGCAGAGAGTGGACAGAACTGGTGGCCAGCAATTTCTGCCGAACCGCACTACCACATTAACTCACTAATCGGCCACGGATCAACACTGTAACGGGGTTACATGAGGGATACCCCAGATTGGGTACCGCCTGCAGAAGTGGATACACTTATGAGAGTATTCGTTTTGTGAATACTCTGGCATAAATGGTGTGGACCATGTGATGACGCAGGACGCTTCATTACACTATTCCTTTTGGTGTGTAGCTGCCATTGTTGGCTAAGTTACACGTAGATCAGTAGTATCAGAAAAATAAGTCACATGAATGCCGTGCAAAATACCACGACAGGACCTACGTATTCTGGTGCAGGTAGCTCTCTCACTCTCTCGCTCTCGCAGTGCTCGCTGAGCTGCAAAACCCGAAGTGAGGGCGAGTGAGTGAGCTACCTGCCACCAGAACATCCGTTCCACTAAAATATTGGTCACATCATATTCAATCTAAGGCAAACATAAAAACTCTACATCCTTGGTGCACTGCACCATCTCGGCTGCTCTCGACCAGCATTCACCTTTTGTATACAGTCTTCGATACAAACCGGCACACCAACTCTATAGATACGCGACAGGCTGGAGATTCGGTAAGCCGCGTGCCTTTACATCGAGAAACAATGTTGTGCATCTCATCATCCGACTGGATCAGTTGTAATTGGCCGGGTTCTGACATCGGTGTCGACCTTGACGCTGGCGCCGCCGGCACCTGCTGGAATACACTTGTCTTCACTAGAAGGAGCGCCACACTTAACTCCCAGTGAAGAGGCAATATCACACTCCCACACGTCACACCACTGTCCTGTACGTCGAATGGCTGTGGCCAACCAATAAGATAAACCAGGTTTTATACAGGAAACCTATAGGTAATTAGTAATTCGTATTACAGGCCACATTGTCAAATCAACCAAAAATAAAAAACAATCTAACACTTACTCTAAACTGGCTATTAAGCCCCTCAGATCAAGGACTTGTGAACTGCCGTTCTATACTCTTAATAGCACGCATCCTCGTCACTATTAATCCCTAATCTAGAACCTAAGCTAGAACCTAATCTACAGCTTATCTTGAGTCGTTTATAAGCTCCTAATCTTTAGTATAACTCATTTTTAGTCGTTAATGAGCTCCTAATTAAGAGTACTCTTATTTATGATCCTTTAATCTGCGATATCTCTTAAGAGAGGAGGCACCTCGTGTCTCACACAGGTGGACGACCGTCATTCTACCACCACCACACTTGTCTTCATTATTGGATTAATGGACACCGCGAGTGTCTTTTACATCTTTGCGGCGAGGGAGAAAGAGGTGCTAGAAATGATTTGCTGTCTGTATGTCGTTGCCCAATAGTGCATTTACATGATGTCGATACCAGGGTTCCTAGTGGGGTTTTGGGGGTTGGGACATCCCGGGGTTACCCACCCATCCAACCCCAACGTGCAAACAGCGGGTATAGGGTGAGTTGATAGGAAACTCACCCACCCGTTTGTACAAATCGACCCAGCTGAAGTAGCTGCATATTGAATGAATATATTGCCTATCTACCACTGCATCAACTTAATGTACTACTTGACCTACATGACTTGCAATCAGCTGAAGCGCAGGCTGCTGCGTGTTGGGCGTTCCGGCAAAGCTTACGTCGCCTCCCGCGTGTCGACTGGTAGAACCGCCCGAGCCAATCATCTCGCGCTCAATTGCGCGAATCGCCTGTCAGGGGATGTTCGCCACGGGCTCCCACGTGAGTTCGTGGTATCCTTCCCACTGAACCAGGTAGCACACCGCCGCGTTGATCCATCGCTTCGGCCAGAGTTTCTCGAGCGCATATTCATTCCGCGCCATTCCTTCTCGTCTAGCGGCATACAGTTCACCTACGCACCGTTTACGGCTACCAGAACAACTGGCGTCTACTTCGTCACTACTGGCACTGCCCACATCCTCGCGCTGAAGCCGTTTTCGCCAAAACGAACCGTCCAGTCGCCTTATCCACGTCCTGACGCCGCGTGAGAGGTGACATTTGCGTTCTTGCCTCATTTTCTTAGAATGATCATTTTTACAGTGCCCTAAATTTAGTCGTAGGCGCCCATACATGTACCCAAATACCCAAATTCGACAGTTTTCAATACCATCGTAGATATTTAACTACACAGCCGAAGCAATGTTCAATCAGTCGCTTTTAGTGGTGTCATTTCAAGATACTTGGCCACCAACTTACTGGATTACATTTTCAAATGTAGCCATTATCGAAGCAGGAAAAAAACTATTCTGACCTCAAATTAGGTTGTTTATCCTAAAGTAATGTCGAAAAGGTAACTAATTCTGCTACAACTTACTCATAGACAAAATGGTGCTGCAGTTCTCCGGTTCATCGTGGTCGTCCTGGTCGACAAGCGTATGATATCTTCCAGCTCAGTGCACAGCTCGACGTCTTCGCCCTGGATGTTCCTTCCGTTGAAGTAGATGTGTACCATCTTTTCGACTCGTTCTGGCAACAGTCGGTTCCGAAACTTTGAGTGAATGAAGCCGTGAGCTGAAACGTTTCTCTCCGAAGCGGAACTCCCTGATGTGCACCGAAACACTTGCATGGCGATCTCTTGGAGGAGCGGGTAGTCCATAAGAGAACTCGCGAAGGCATTATGTGAGGTTGCCGTTATTGAGGAGAGACCACGTTCATGGAGACTTTCTCTCCACCTCGGACGCAAAACAGTGCTACTTCATCTTGGATACGAAGTCTTTAACAAGCAAGTGCAGCGCGTGGCACGCGCACCCATGAAAGTAGACACGGGGAAGTCCGGCTGAAGTAGCTCCCACGCCGACTTGTTAGTCGCCATGTTGTCCGTAACCACAGGGCCCACGTAGACAAAATCGTACTTGTCGATGACACGCTTAATGTCGGTCGCCAGGAATGCAGCGTCGTGGGCCTGGGTGCCAACGTACACTGATTCCAAGAAGTACATCTTCTTGGCGGCAACAGCGACACAGTTGATGACGTCTAGGCCGTTCATGTCTGTCAACCGTCGGTGACGATTGTCACGACCTGACCCTCCAGCTCAACTTGCATGACTAAAGCGACTTCGAGTAGGCGCCGTCCAGAAACGACGGCGCCAGCTGAAAACTGCTCGGCAGCTTGACGCCGGGATCCAGCAGCTGCAGCACTTTTAGCAGCGCATCGTGCTCGACCTTGTAAAAGGCCATCCCAGTAGAAAAAAATCACTGAACAAAGCAAGCCTGGAACTCCTTAAGCACGCTGGAAGGAAGCGCCGGCTTGAACTTGTCCGTGATCTTCGGTTGTGATGGGAGATTGACACACTTCTCGTTCAGATGGTGCCGAACACGAGCGACATTGTTCTTTCCCTGAGTGGTCACCACATCGTGTCGTCTTCGTCGACGTCGACCATCTTCCAAACAGCATCCTTTTGCTGACCACCACGAGATGGACCCAACCCCGTGTGTTGCGCGCGAGGAGGCGCGGTGACGTGAGCAGGTTCGGTCAGACGGGGCTCTCGGACAGACGAGGCCAGCGTTAACGAGGACGTTGCAGCCTCCTGGAGCTGCGACTGAGTGCAAGGGTCAATAGTCCGTGTGATGGCGAGGTTTGATGCAGACGATGTAAAATGCGCAGTGAGGAGATTCTGGAGCTGGCCAGAGATGGCATAAGCTACTTGCCAACTATCTACAAAAGGAAGGTAGCGTTAGGATGGATGGTGCTGGTGCTGCCCTGTTCCCCGTAGTTAAACGAATTAGGCTATGTGAATCGTAAATTGGCTCTTGAATAGCACAGATGGAATAGTGTTACAAAAACCCATGACCGAACCACCCAATTTTTGCGTACCCATCGGAAAACCACGGGTTTTCCAGAACCCTAGTTGACACACACAATACGGCAATAATAATGTATTAAATCACACATATTTCTGAAAATCTACGTGTTCTTGCAACGTTTGAGTCTATAAATGTAAATACCTAAAAAACTTCAGATAATGAGCCGTAAGGTAGTCTTGGAAGAGGAAGAGTATGTTGAGGCGCTAGGCCAGATCATCGAACGTGACTTCTTCCCAGACCTGTCCAAGCTTAAGAAGCAGAGTGAGGTGTGTCCTCCACCTATTTCAGTCGCGTATTTCCACCTAGAACCTTACGATATCGCTGTCTTATTGTGTATTTTGACATTTTCAGTTGCTACGAGATGAGGAAGAAAATTTGCCATGGACGGACACGACGCTGCGAGTAACGTCAATGACTCGAGGCAACACGTCGGAGCGAAGTAATGCGAGTGACTCAGGATGGGACGAACCTACTCCAACATTGGAGCAATCGACTGGTAGTCCGTTGCAAGATGAAGATCATGCAGAAGATAAATCCCGAGCCTCTATGACGCTAAACCGCTTCGTGACGACGCATACCTCCGAGGATAACGAAGCATTTAATGAACTACAAGAAAAGGCGGTGAAAGACCATGAGCGACGATATCATTGGGCTTTCGACGACAAGAAAGGTGATCCAAAGCTGCATCTGTTGACAAATGGGACGTGGATTTCGAAAGAGCAACGGCAGATTGCAGACAAAGCGTGTGCACCTAAAGGTTTGCTGTTTTTTTATTGTTGTGAAACTTTTGGTTCACTAGAAGTGCGTGCTTTTAGGACCCAAAGATGACAGACCAAGTGCTCCTGAAACATGGAAATATCGTGCAAGAAATCCGCTACTGTTTCCACCTGACCTAGAAATAACGCGAGAAATTTGTCAGGTATGTGTTAAAAGACCGAGGGGTCTCGATTCTTCTTCTTCAAGTACTTCGCTGATCGTTTGATTTGTTTTAGGTTGAATCTGGTCCAAGAGCCCAACTCTTACTTGAGAACGGTTCTAAGCAACGATCAGGGAGGCCACCTAGAGCCAGCATGAAGACCGTGTATGCTAACTCCAGATTTTCTTCAGAGAAAGTAAGTTTTGGAAAGCGTTTTGCATTTACCGTCCTCTCGTCGATGGATCTAACAAACCATTGTTACGGCTAAACTAAAACAACAGCTTGCTGAATCTGCCAGTGAAAGTCTATTGTCATCACGAAAAGAATATGCCTTGGTTCCGATGACGCCGCTCATTGCACCAGGTGTCCATGAAAGTCCACTGATGACTTGGGGAGATATTGAAGGGACACCGACAGTTCTAAGCTCTCGAACCACACCAGGTACGTATAATATAGCTCATATTATGAGTTTGGTCGAAGATGTGACTTGATGCGTTATTTTGACGCTATTCATATAGATCGTATCCTGAATACGCCTAGTTTTGAGGTACAAGAAACTTCGCGGAGAGAAAAACTAGCCAGTCGGTTGGAATCGGAAGCTGTAAGTCTCCTCGTTCTAAGCGATACTATTTGCATATTTCTAATAATTTGTTGGTGCTATCGTTTCAGCGTCATCGCACCTTTAACTCTCGGATGCCGGGGATCACGACTCCATCAAGAAAGCGACCAAAGACAGAAAAGTCTCCCGTGTCACGGTCTATTCGCGACCGCATATCCAGCGTTCGGTCTGCTCTTCGTACACCGCTAGGTTCAGATCCACAGTTACGAGCCAGCTATTCTACTCCTTCACGACCACCGCGTCCTTTGTCAAAGAAGCATAAGACACATGGTTGAGCTCTAAAATTGCCAAAGGAAGACCGCGTTGCGGATAAGGTTGGTCAGACCACTCTTTTAGATTTCTATGTATACGCCTTGGTATTACCTGCTTGGTCCTAACTGTTCAATACGACAGTTGACCACCCGCACAGATCCTGGACCTTGAATGGAAATCGAGAACACCGACTCCATGACTATCAATACTGAGGTATACAAAGCTGTCGTCGTGGGTGGAGGTCCTGCAGGGATTGGTGTGTTTGTACGAGCAGCACGGTCGGGTTTATTACCTCGGTTGCTGAATCCGGAAGCACATGGTACCGCAAAGGATAATGAGCTCAGCACCCAACTAGGATTCAAACAAATGGGTGTTGCCGTTCTTCATGCTGGTGATGCCAAGACTTTTGGCGGGGGCAATTTAGGCGAATACATCATCAACTCAAACACATTTGCGTGCAGTCTGGTGGCTAGTGTTCTCGATGAGAAACCAGATCTAGATCCACCCGAGAGTATTAAAGGCACATTCCTGGAGAAAGCACGTGTTCATGAAAGTGCCAAACGTCTGGAAGAAATTGGAGCTGCACCCAGCAATCTTACGGAAATTGGTCTCTTTTTGCGTCACGTTGGAGCCTGCTTGATAAAAGAGATCGCCGACAAGGCACCAAATACCAGCAAAGTACTACTGAATACGACAGCAACGCGTTTCGAGGCTCTGGCGAATGGTCTTGTTCGCGTGGAAGCTCAGTGTGGCGATGGTAGCGGCGACAAGATAATACTGCACGCTGAGCACCTTATCTTGGCCATGGGAGGCACTCAAGAGCTGCCTTTGCTGGACAACCCCACCTATCATTCAAAACTGTTTTCATCGGATTCGTGTTTGAGGGAGGACGGATTCGCAAAACTTAAGGAACATCTTCTCGCGCAGCCGATAGGTGAGCGGAAAGTATGCATTGTTGGCGGATCACACAGCTCATTCTCGGTGGCATGGCTACTTCTTAACAAGTTTGTGGATCCAAAAGCTAGCGCTACGAGGAAGGCTTTACTAAGCTCAAGCAGTCCCAAAAAACTTGCTTCACATGATCCTACAATGACGAAGGAGGAGAGTGAGACTGCATTAGTCAGCCCACACCTTGCAAGTATTGGCGCACCAGTGTCTGCCACCGCGCCAGTTTCTCCTCTCACTATCACGAAATGCGAGACAAGTACTGTCAAAGTGAAGCGCACATCACTAACTGCTTCTAGCGGTGATATTTCGTCCCCAAAGTCGATGATTTTCAATCCGAAAGACATTATGATCCTGCATCGGTCTCCGATCCGCTGCTACTATGGCACGAAGAAAGAAGCTGAAGCTGATGGTGTAGATGCTAGTCGAGTTGATCGATCCGGGTGTGTGAATACTTTCACGGGGTTACGCGAGGATGCTAAGAAGCTTTTTAAGAATGTGATGTCGGGACGTGAGGTGCGTGTGAGACTTTTTCAAGTGAACCAACAGGGCTCGCATATGCTCACTGACAAAGCATACGCTACTGCTGGTGCAATTGTCTGGGGTGCCGGCTACAAGACGAATCTGCTTCCAGGCTTCGATGAGGCAGGGAACCCTCTCGTGTTTCGCCAAGACAATGGTGTCGTCAAGCTGGATAGCAAGGCACGGTTGCAATTACAGGGTCCTTTTAAAGGCAAATGCCCTAGCGTTCTTGGTCTCGGCCTGGGATTCAGTCTGCGTTCAGCAGTGGATGAAATGGGAATGGAAACGCGTGTCGACGGCGTGACGGTCTACCACCGTCGAGGTGCGTTGTTAGCGTTAGAAGCACTCTTCGGGTCTGAGGTGTATGGTAGCAGCTCGAGCTTCGAGGAGATGGTGGAGAAGGTGAGCATGACGCTTTGGTGCATGGTAGACCTTGTATGTTTCTGACAGTTTTCTGAACCTTGCAGCAAGAGAAGAAGAAGCGTGAGGCTCAAGCCCTGAAGGCCGAGAAAGCTGAAAAGTGAGTTCTGTTTTCTTCCAGTGGTCTAGTACAAGTGCGGACTGATGAACCTGCAGGGGAATTGGATCTGCTTTGTTTTCTTTTCTGCGACTATAGAGCGCGGATCGAAGGTGAACTGACGCCGGTATCACCATCAAGCAAGCGCATCGCCCGTAGCGGCAGCATTAGCGCCATGGCGCCGCACTCCCCGGCTAAATTGCTCTCACCGGTGCGTTCACCAGCACAGATGCAATGACGATTTCTAATCTCACTATGGCTTGCTAGACGGCACGATATAGTCCCATTGTCCGACGGGGTCCGTCAAAACCCTCAGCTCCAGCAGACAAGAAGCCGCCCAAGAAAATGGACACGGCGCCAACCAACCCGCCAGTGAAGCTGCTGCTGCTCCGACGTCGCGCATCTGCAGACGCGGCAACCAAAGCCTCGAAGCTCTCTTCCGACGCAGCTGAAGCCGCCAGTCCTAGCGAATAGCTCTACAGTAGAAGCTTTCCACCAATGCGTCTCTTCAACCCACGCAAATTTAGAAGTCGGAAAACTCAGGTCAAGTGCGGCACCGTTTCAGTCGGAATTCTCCGCTGAGCAAGCCACACTTGCTCTTCCGCCCGCTAGAGAGCGCTGACTATGGAGATCGCGATGCGCCGTCGAACCTTCTGCGGTAAGTCGCACCTGCATCGCCTCAAGACAGAGCGCTCAAGTCTGTCCAAGCTGGAGGACGAGCAACTGAAGCCGTCGCTGCCCAGTCCTCAAGTCACGAGACCCATTCTCCTGCTGCAAGAAGGCACCATGGCCGAGCTCTTCCAGGAGCAACAACGCCCATCTCGCCGTCGTCCGCCGTCCTCTTCCTCATCAGTGTCGTCGTCGTCGTCGTCCACGTCAACGGCGTCATTGCGTCGACTGTTGGAAGAGTCCGAGGAGCAACTTGCTCAAGCCCTTGCCCAAGCGGAAGAAGCCACAGGCGACGCAGCTCAGCTGGACGAACTCAACGCTCGAGTGGCTGCGTTTTCCGCAGCGTCGTCTTTACTCAGAGCAAGTATCTCGAGCAGTGCGCTACAAGGTAGTCCCGACTCCGAGAGAGAAGACTACGAGCTTGAGCGAGCGGGCGTATCCTTGATGCGCACGTCTGCTCCTGCTGCAACTGGTGGCAACGTCGCGGCCATGGAAACAAACGACGGCTTTGACACGACCCGACGGCGCGAATGCCAGATCTGCTTCGATAAACTCGATGCACTTCAAGCTCACGTGTGTGTTACGTGCTGTGGATCTTTCTGTGCCAGCTGTACGCGCTGGTACATCGAGTACAAGGTACTGGAAGGTGAAGTCTCCCAGAAGAAGATGGTGTGTCCAGCACCACAGTGCACACGTCCTTTGTCCGAGGAGCTCATTGAAGCTTTGGTGTCCCCTGATACGTTCACCAAGTACAAGAAGTTCCTCAAGAACCAAAAGGTTGGTATCCGCTTCTGCCCACGTGCTGGCTGTTGTGCAGTCTTGAATGAACCGCTCAATTCATCAGCGCGTCGAGTGAAATGCCACGCATGCAAACAGGAGTCATGCATGCGCTGCGGTGGTGACTTCCACAAAGTCCCGACGTGTCGTCGTGTGGAGAAGCGTTTCGGTCATTGGAAAAAGCGGCACAACGTGCGAGCGTGTCCCAGCTGCAAAGCTGTGATCGAGAAGCAAGGTGGCTGCTCGCACATGAAATGTTTCCAGTGTGATCAAGAATTTTGCTGGTCATGCCTGCGTCCATGGGACAACCACGACGAAACGCTTTGTTTACCGCTGAGTTTTCTGCGCTCCAAGAGTCGCAAATATGGTTGCTGGGCGCCCATGCGATTCGTCACCAAGACAGCAATCGTAGGAGTAGCTGCCGTCGTGGCAGTCGCGGGTGCAGGACTTGCCGTCGTCGTGCTGCCACCGGTGTTAGGCTACCAGTATGCCAAGGACTCGTATCGACGTCACAAGTACGCGCGTGCGTCTTATCTCCGCGTGATGCATGGAGACGCTTACCTTCACTAGTTATCGTTGCAGATCAACTTCAAGACTGAGTCCCGTGCGTGATTGTGTCGTCCACATCCGTCTTCAAGTGCTCTCAACCTCTGATTCCACGCATCGTCCTTCGTAGTCTCTACATGATGTTGCCTAAGTTAATCAATACACTTCCCTTCATCTCAAAGCCAAGACATCATGGGACGAAACAAAGCAGCCATTCAAGCATTTAATTCTCCGCCAAACAAGAGAACACAAGAACTCCATCTTCTCCATTGACGCAATGTGAAAGCTGGGCTGCTCACCGTCCTTAACTGCTATCGACAACAGACGCTTACGCCTTCTTGAAAGCCTCCGCGATCGTCTTGATCGAGTCGATGTTCACGCGCTCACCACGCTCGCCGTTGGTCCACTTGAAGCCGGCAAACTCGACGTTCGAACGCGCCTCCACCGTGCTCTTGACGGGCTCCTTAAGAGCCGAACGCAGCACACCTGCCGACTTGTTCACGTACTGCAGGTACGACACGCCTGCCATGCGCCACAACGACGTTCCCTTGCTGGCCATTGTCTCGAATGTCTTGGGTCTACTAAAGAGAGGATCGTTATGAGGGGCAATGCACAGCCACAGGTAGCGACACGATTCAATTTTGAATCGAGACGCAACTACCCAGTTCCTCAGATCTGATACTGTATAAATCCTGTCAACATGTATGTACCCATTTAAAATCAAATTTAGCAGGATCAAAGGAACTGCAATAGTTTATAATTGTATTGGAATATTTAGTAGTAGAGGTGTCAGAATTGTCCAATCAAAAAAAAGTGACACCTTTTCTCGAACAATAGTGCGACGGTTTCTGTGACGGGGTCACACGAGCACCTTGCTTGAGGAAGCGTGCTATTAAGAGTATACAAACTCTAAGTGAACGGCAGTTCACTAGTCCCTGGTCTGGGGGGACTTAATAGCCAGTTTAGAGTAGATTTTAGACTGATTTATTTATAGTTAATTAGGTTCATTTGGCCTGTAATACAAACTCCTAATTAACTATACTTTAAGCTAATTATGCATATAAAAGGTAGGTTTAAAACTATTGGTTGGCCCTCAGCCACCAAACCTACGTGGCAGTGGTGTGGCTCACACCACAGTGTGGCCCACACCACTCCATCAGAGTATTAAAACAAATACTCACAGAAGTATATCTACTTCTAAAGGCGGTACCCTTTCTGGGGTACCCCTTTCATGTACCCCCGTTACATCCTCCCCCACTTAGGTTGGAAACACCCCCAACCAATGAGGAGCTAGGAAGAGAGCTCCGCTCTCTTTCCTGTCCTTTGTCGATACCCATCGACGAGCCACCGTTGTGGCTTAAGGCTTTTCATTCAGCCTTTTCGCGCGTTCAAGACACCTGGAGGCTTCCACGTCAGCCTCCCAAGATGCCTAAGAAGGCAAGCACCCGCGGCGCTTCGGCGCCTTCTAAGTCTAAGACCGCGAGGTCGAAGACTGCTAAGGCCAAGTCGAAAGACAAGGCCGCTCCGCGAAAGGAAGTCCGCAAGGCGGCTTCCGAGGCAGGCAGCAAGCGTACGGCTGCTGCTGCCAGCCAAGAAGGGAGTTCGCGACGCAGTCGCTCGCGCTCCCTATCACCCGACGATAGGCCGAACCCTCGGTTCGCCTATCGGGACCACAGTCCTGGGTCAGAATCCCCGGAATTTCATATTCCGATTATCACGGGATCAGAGTCCGACAGGGACTCTCCTGGATCCGCTAAGGATCCATCTTCTTCTCAGGATGCTCCTTCACAGGATGCTCCTGCACAGGACGCTCCTTCGCAGGACGCTCCTGTTGATGATAGCGAATCATCAGAGGCAAAGGCAGCTTCGACGAGCTCGCCTGCCAAGAACCTTACCTTGACCGAAGGTAAGGCTCGAGCCCAAGCTGCGAAAGCAGCGTCTCCGAAACGGGCTGGTGAGGGCGCTGCTGCTGCTAAGAAGCGCGCAGCCCCTGGCTCTCCTACGTCAGAGCCTTCAATCGCTAAGGGATTTAAATCCCTGTTCGACTCCTCAGACGAGGAGGACGAGGAGGGGGCTGTCTCCGAGCCCCGAGAGATCTCCAATGATCTCGATGAGCAGCAAGAGCGTTACCAAACTGCTCAGCTGCAAGGCACTCCTGTGCCTCCCACGCCGGCGTATCCTCGCGGATACTACCCACCGGATGCGGGGTCTGGGTCTCCAATGTTCTTGGAGCACCTCAAGGCCCCTCGTGGTCTAAACCATGGGCGCACTTCGCGTGGCGCCTATGAGCGTGCCTTGGTTCAAGTCGAACCTCTCTTTGTCAACGACATTGAGGCCGCTAGGTGTGTGCTACTTGCACCACACCGAATTCCTCTCAAGGAATTCACTAGTCTTCGAAAGAAGTCCGAAGACCGTGGTGGGCTCTTCCCCGTGTGGGGCTACCCTTGGGTACAGCCCGAGAACACCACAACCCAGACCCAGGCAGAAGACCTGTTCTGGAGATGGGTTTCTCTAAAGAACTTCACAGTTCAGGAGTTGAAAGAACTCCGGGAAGATCGCCTGCTGTCCTATGTCTTGGACCAGCGAGATCTTCGAATTGAGTTTGCCCACTTAGTCGCTAAGCGGCAACTCCACTCCGTCATGGAGGGACTTAGACAGCAGTCTAAGTCCAGCGCTCAAGATGAGCGCGGGTACGGTTCCGTCAACCCAGGGACCGTACACCGTAAGGCGGCTAAAAAGCCGCGGACTACTTACGCCCCGGCTGTTGATCCCAAATCTCAACAGCCTTCGGGCAGTCAACCCGGAGCCGGTCTTCCGGCTCCCACGAGTTCTGTGACGAGGGGTAACCCCGCCACTTCACAAGCAGCTGGCGCTTCCCAGAGCGCCGCCGCTCCTGGACGACCCGCTCCACATGATAGTGGAGCTCGCCGTTCCGGTCAAGGAGGGCAGGAGGAGCCCTCACACGCGTTTGAATACGCGGCTCCTTCTCAGCCGTATCCTTCTGGACCCTCATCTTCGGGTCGGGACTCTGTGGGGTCCCTTTTAAGTGACGAGGTCCGTCAACTTCGAGATCGCGTTTATGCGATCGAGATAGCCCTTGGGCTTGGACCTGGTGGTCAGGCTGCCGCTCAGGCTGGCAAGCCGGGGACCCTTGAGGTCCTTCGCCAAGACTTGGACGCTCTTGGTCGTGAGACTCATGAGCTCCATGGGCGTGTTGACCGCCGAGCTCCGGCTGCTGCCGTGAAGGAGCTCCGTCGAGGCTTAGACGTTCTAAGCCATGAGGTGCATGGTCGTATGCCCTCTTATGAGCCGCAGGGGTACTCGTACCACTCGGCTTATGGGTATAGCTCTTACCCGAGCTCTTCCCATTCGGTACCGTCATACCCTTCGTATGACTCGCGTGGGTACCAGCCTGTATATCACTCACAGGCTTCGACACCGGCAACTCCGGTTGTCCAGAGAGCTCAGCCTCGTTTCGAGGAGGTGAGTTCTCACCTTGGTCTTCCTCCGTCCGAGAAGGGAGACCCAGCGGATCGTGATACCGCTTGAGACGCCCCACGTAGAACGTCGGGTGCGTCGCCATTGACTTGGGGAGGTCAATGGTATACGCCGCGCCATGTCTGGCCAGGGCCGCAAAGGGTCCGATGAAGCGGTGCTTCAACTTGTTGCTCTCTACAGAGCTAACCACCTTTAGCGGTAGGTTTTTAGTGTCTAATAACACCAATTCACCCACTTTAAAAACATTTAAGTTTCCTCTTGCATTTCTGTCTGAGTACTCCTTTTGTTTATCTTGGGCTAACGCCATTGCGTCTCTAACCCGGCTGATCAACGTCAGCCTGTCGTCTATAAATGACGACAACTGTCTTTTTAAAGACTCGGGCTCTATTTCAGAGACCTGGGAGGAAAAGGCTTTCCGAGCCTCTCCCCCACTTACGATGGAGGCCACGGTGCCTCCCCGCAAGGTTAGCGGCACCTGGGGGTGTCGTAACCCGTTCAGGTAGAACGGGGTAAACCCCGTTGATGCGTGTACCGCATTGTTGAGTGCAAACTCAACCATAGGAAGCTGATCCGACCAGGATCGAGGTGCTTCCGCACAGATACTGCGCAGAGTATCTTCGAGCACGCGGTTGACGCGCTCCGTCTGACCATCCGTCTGCGGATGGTCCGCAGTTGACATCGTCAACTTAGTTCCCAGCAATTGGAACAGGGTGTCCCAGAATGCACCCGTGAAACGCGGGTCTCTGTCCGAGACTATGGTCTCTGGTAGACCATGATAGCGAAACACGCTATCTAGGAACAGCTGTGCAGCTTGTTTCCCGGTGACCTTGTCACGTACCGGAGCAAGATGCACCATCTTGCTCAAACGGCAGACAAACACCAATATGCCGGTGTTGCCCTTGTCATCGGCCGGCAGGCCGAAGACGAAGTCGAGACTCATCGACTTCCAGCAATTTGCTGGTACAGGTAGGCTCTGCAGTGGAGCCGAGGCGTGGCCCGAAGGCTTCACCCTCTGACATGTTTCACATGTCTTGACATAGTGTGCCACCCACTTATACATGCGGGGCCACCAAAATGTCTGAGAGACCATTTGGTAGGTCTTCTCCCGGCCAAGATGGCCACTTATCGGCGCATCATGCGCCTCTAGAAGTATGTCATACTTCAGATCCTCGTCGTTTGGAACGACAACCCGAGGAGGATCTCTAGGGTCTACTCTGTAGTGGAGTAACCCATCGGCCAGCTCATAACGATGGAGCTGCGCCCGCTGTCGAGGCGAAAGCCTGTCGACTTTGGCGTCCTTGCCATCGGACAAGAACTGCACCAGTGGTGTATAGTTCTCGTCCTCCTGATACGCCAAGCGTATCCGATCATATAGATCTGTCGTGACCCGACTGACATGAGCTAGCTCATAGTCAGGTCGACGCGACAATGCATCGGCAAGCACGTTGAGCTTGCCCGGCTTGTATTCAACGCGGAAGTTGTATTCCGCGAAGAATGACAGCCACCTCGCCATCCGCTGCGACAGATGCGGCGAGTTGGTGGCAGTCCGCAAGGACGCGTGATCAGTATAGATCACAAAGGGCCTCGTGCCCAAGAGATGTACTCTAAATTTGACAAGAGCGTACTTCATCGCAAGTAGCTCCTTGTCATGAACGGGATAGTTCCGTTCGGCAGCCTTCAGCTGCCTGGACTGGAAGGAGATGACACGTTCGTGTCCTTCATCGTCCTTCTGCAACAGCGCACAGCCTATTGCATAGTCAGAAGCGTCACAGACGACGCTAAATGACTTGTTTTCGTCCGGCAAGGCCAGGACTGGCGCTTGCTGTAAGCTCGCCTTGATGCTGTCAAAAGCATCCTGGTGCTGTTGCTCCCAGACCCAATCGGCATCCTTCTTTAAGAGATCCGACAAGGGTCGAGCTAGTTCAGCGTACCCTGCGCTGTACTTATGAAGATAGTTGGCTAAGCCCAACCACTTCCGGAGGTCCTTCTGCGACCTCGGGGTCGGCCAAGCCGCTATGGCCTTGACCTTCCCTGGGTCGGCGCGTACGCCGACCCTGCTGACAAAGCAGCCGAGGACCTTTATCTCCTCAGCTGCAAAGACGCACTTGTCGATGTTGGCATAGAGCTTGTTAGCTCTCATGACCTCAAACACTCGACGGAGGTGCTTCAAATGCACCTCCATAGCCGTCTGGCCACCTTCGGCACGGCTATGGACGAATATATCGTCAAAGTACGTCTGAGCGAACGTACGCAATGGTCTAAACAGTTGTGTGACCAAGCGATTGAACGTCGCTGGGGCATTCGATAGCCCCTGTGGCATCACTAGCCACTCCCAGAGCATCCCGCTCGGGGTGCTCACTGCGGTGAGAGGAATGTCACTCTCCCGCATCAGGATCTGGTAGTATCCGTCTACCAGATCCAGGGCACTGTACAGCGTACAGCCAGACATGTTGTTCAACAACACATCCTTGCGAGGGATCGGCGTCTGCGCCGGTACCGTCGCATTGTTCAGCTTGTTGTAAGCGTGAACCAGACGCCACTTCCCGTTCGGTTTCCGAACGCAGAAGGTCGGCGTCGAGTGCGGGGACTTTGACTCCCGCACCATGCCCGACTTCGCCTTCTCGGCGAAGAAGGCATCTATGACCTCGCACTGCTCGCGAGGTAGAGGCCACTGCCTCGTGACACAGTACTTTGTGCCAGGCACGAGGTCAATCTCGTGCCGAACTCCCCGATCCGGCGGGAGTTGGGATGGTGGGTGCTTCGACACCACATCCGAGTATTCCTTCACAAGAGGATACACTGGATCCTCCGGGTTCTTGAGAATCTCAGAACCCAAGCGCGTTGCGCGCTGCTTCGTGAACCCCTCCAGGACGTCCTCGTCCATTACGGAGGAAGAGTTCAAATCTTCAGGAGAGGTCTCCGGCTTCAGGAGCACCATCTCCGCAATCTCTCCGGCCTTCAGCTCGGCCAGGAAGTCCTTCATGGACAATTCCTCGAGGTTCAGCAGTGCTGACACCTCTGGCAGTGCCTCCAGATGGATGGCACCTGCCCTAACTTGACGACCGGACACGCCGTCGAAGACATGGCATTGCTCTTCGACCGGCCGTGCCGGTGGAGTCTCAGACTCCGAGTGTGGTACTTGGTTATCCACACGGGAGGTGTTCACCGACACCTCCGCACTCGTACTGGTCTTCTTGACCCCGCGTGGAACTCTGTTACCCACGCTAGAGACGCATACTGCGCTCTCGATCTTCTCGGTTTCTTCGACCTCGTGTGGAACTGTGTTACCCACACCGGAGGCGCCCTCAGCGCCCTCCCCAGCAGCCTCAGCTGCTTGCGGACCTATGTTACCCGCTTGCGGAACTACGTTACCCGCCTGTGGACCTATGTTACCCACACAGGAGACGCCTTTAGCGCTCTCCTTAGCAGCCTCTGCTGCTTGCGGACCTATGTTACCCGCCTGGTCAGTGCCGTCCATCACTGCCACAGTCGAAGCCCATACGGCGCGACGACTCTTAGCGTTGGGACTTGCCGTCGTGGCAATCCCACACGCTTGGCAATGAGCCTTGGTCTCACGACCGGTTGCGAGGCTCATCGCAACATCTTCGTTGGAGTCCGTGACTCCCAATACTTCTTCGGGCGCATAAGCGCCTTGGCGACCATCTCTGGCGCCCCAGTCCCGAACAGAGGTGGGAACATTACTCACCAAAGCTCTGTCGGAGACTGCGGGCCGGCTAGCCCCAATGGCTTTGCCGCGCCAATCGATCCAGGGCTCGTGCTTTTCGAGCCACGGCATGCCCAGGATCAAGTCGTACTTGTCCATGTCTAGGACAAGGAACGACTCCGTGCTGTCAAAGTCTTCAAACTTTACAGCCAGGTCCATACGGACCCCAGGTACGTTAACCACCGTACCATCGGCCAGTCTCACCGAGACCTGGCCCCTGCCTTTGCTTTCTCGCAAAGCATCGGCATACTTGTCGCCATTCCGCGCGACCGTCTGGCGTCGAGCAAAGTTCGTCGACGCCCCAGAGTCAATCAGGACTCTAAAGGGATCTCCATATCCCCGTACACTCGCGTGTACCACGAGCAGTCCGCCGCTGCTCTTTCTCGTCTCGAGAGCACCCAGGCTCTCAGGGGCTAAGCCTCCATGGCGTGCGCCGTCCGCACTCCTACCATGGGGACTTAGATCTTCCCCAGTAGGGCGCCCCGCCCCTACTGGTGCCCCCAGTTCCCCTGGCTCTTGGGTCGCGGCTTCTGCCACGGGCCCCTCGAGCCCCTAGGTTTGGAAGGGAACTTCCTTTGCCCTCCCGCAGGGCAGGCACGTTGCATGTGCCCGAGCTTCCCACATCCGTAGCAACGGATGGAGCTCTGTACGGCCGTACCCAGTTCCATGGGTACCGGCCCTGTGCTAGCTCCAGCTGCTGGAGCTCCTTGCACTGCGCCTGATGACGCATTGTGGCCTTGCCACACCGACGTAGGAGTACGAGCCTGTCGGTGGCTGTACTCCTCTTGGAGGGCGATCTGTATCGCCTCCTCCATAGTGTTCGCATGCACGCGGAACAACTGTGTGCGGGATGGGCCCACCTTCAGGCCATCCATGAACACTGTCACCTTGATGTGTTCAGGTAGGGGGTTCCCCACCAGAGATGCAGCGAGCACTCGCATCTCTTGGATGTATTCGTGCAGCTCACGCTTCCCTTGTTTACAGGCAAGGAAGCGCGAGCGCTGGCGATACTCGTAGTTCGCCGGAAGGAAGGCGGCTCTAAGCTGTTGACACAGCTGAGCCCAGGTTGTGAAACAACCCGGCGTCGTCGCTTCGCGCGTGTACGCCCAGGTCTTCGCCCGACCTCCTAGGTTGGACAGGGCGAAAGCGACTCGGAGTCGCTCGGTCGAGATTAGAGCCGCGTCCATCGCGAGCTCTACCTCTCTGACCCAGAAGTGGAGGTTCTCTCCCTCCTTTCCCTCATAAGGGTTAACCTTAAGCCTCAACGGCTTAGGTTGGGCTGGCTTCATCTCAGCCACGGGGGTCTGCAGCCCCTGTACGTGGGTGATTAGCCCTCTCTCGTACGTGTCGAACGCCTCGATGCGTTCGACCTGCTCGGCCGGCGTAGCAGCCGCCAAGCTTCGGAGGGCATCTCCTCCAAAGATGCCCACCATCTTCCGGACCGACTCAAACTGAGAGTCGGTCAAATGAGGGAACTCCCCTCTATCCATCCTGGCTTACCTTGTAGGAGCCACTGAGGATTCAGGTAGTCATTCTACCCGCGTAGGCGTGGATTGACTACAAGTGCTACCAAGTGTGACGGGGTCACACGAGCACCTTGCTTGAGGAAGCGTGCTATTAAGAGTATACAAACTCTAAGTGAACGGCAGTTCACTAGTCCCTGGTCTGGGGGGACTTAATAGCCAGTTTAGAGTAGATTTTAGACTGATTTATTTATAGTTAATTAGGTTCATTTGGCCTGTAATACAAACTCCTAATTAACTATACTTTAAGCTAATTATGCATATAAAAGGTAGGTTTAAAACTATTGGTTGGCCCTCAGCCACCAAACCTACGTGGCAGTGGTGTGGCTCACACCACAGTGTGGCCCACACCACTCCATCAGAGTATTAAAACAAATACTCACAGAAGTATATCTACTTCTAAAGGCGGTACCCTTTCTGGGGTACCCCTTTCATGTAACCCCGTTACAGTTTCAATGCATTTCCTATTTAAACCGCCAGTCGACCTTCGATAAATCAGATCACTCTTTCTGATTGGCTAATCAGATTTTGTTGATTTTTGGACAGAAAAGGGACCTTTTTCGTCACTCGCAGTATCTTTAAGAAGAACAACATGAAGAAGCTCCTTCTTCTTCATTTCTTCATTCCGCCGATTTAACAATGAGCGCAGACGAGTTGTCCATGAACATCATAGTGGACCCCCCATCTCAGTCTCCTCCATTATCGGGAGCAGAAGATGAGCAGGAACCTGACACCATGAATCTCGACGATGAGAACCTTGACGACGGAGAGCGTGCAATTCAGCAACTTCTGAGCGTCACGCCAACAGAAGCAGGAGACCGTGTGGCCAACAGCCTCCTCGTAACATGGCCAATGACAACTAATAGAGATGAAATGCCTCGCGGGTCTATTTTATACCTCATCCAGCTGGATGAGGCCGCTGAGAACGTCCTGCCGAGACTAAATCCAAGGTGGACCCCTGGAAGTCCAAGTTGGACAGCAAAGGGGTTCACGACCATGGAGTTCGTCGATATAACGACTTGCACTCTGAGCGAGGACGCAAGCCGTTTACCTGCAAGAAGATGATTTTATGTCGTGGTGCAGTGGAATGCGTGATGACGACGATGGTATGCTTCGCCGCCATATGGAGAGCAGACTCCGTGAAAAGTTTGGCGACATGACGATAAAGGCAACGAGAGCAACTTCAGAACGGGGTGAGTTTGTGTATTCCCATACCAACGACGCCACTGCGGTTTTTAGTGCCCCCGGAAGAAGTCGTTGCAGAGGTGAAGGAGGAAATGCGCCTCAGAGCGTTCAATGAATGTGTTCGAGGTCGGGCTATAGCTCACGAAGGACCAGAAACCGCGTTACGCTTCGAACGAGAGCGGGAGGCACGCGCGATAGAGCGAGAGCATTTCAGATCCGATGCGGAACGCCAAGATGCAATGAGGCACGGTGTGGATGCGATGCGTGTTGCTATGGAGTTACTCTTTATTGAAGAGGACAAAACGCAACAACTTCTGAGACAAATGGCCGGTAATATTCAGTGCTTGGTGCGCTTATTTGTGCGCTCGAACCGCTGAGGATCGCTCGTTAGTAAGATTTCAACTTGCTCGAAATATGTAAACGGTACTGAATCGTTGAGTAAAACGCTACTACTTGCGAAATCCCACTGATAATCTTCGCGTCGAAGAAACCTTAGCTGTTGCTTTACAATCTTCTCCACTATGTCCCGACATGTAGAGATTCTTTATGGTTGGAGCGACGCGAAGTGTTAATCCACCAAGCTTCGAGTTGTACAACCTGTAGCAGGCACGACTTCACTCTAATTTCTGGCTGTTGCTGGTGAACTTGGTTTCGAATACGGAGATAATTTGCTTATAAACGTTTCACCGTGCGTAGTGGTGAATTGCAATCTCGTGAAGATTTCCAACCTCGAACCAGTCGGCGCATCGCTCGTGCACTTATGTCTGAGCAACCAGACATTACCGGATTTGCGAGAAGAGGGAGTGTACTCCCCTTCCATACTGAAATTAAGTATAAATGTAGCCATGCTTCAGAAATTTGGCTCGGAAATTAATAAAGGCGATCCTAGCATAGTCACGCGAATATCTAAAAATCCCGGTTAGCGCATGACTGTAACGTTTCGAGTCTCTAAAGTAAGACTATGATACTCTACCTGCCGAAGGTCTACTATTGTTGTAGCTATCGGAGCCTAACGGGCTGGTCGGTCGTTTCGTTCAAATCTGGACGCATAATGGGACAGACCTGATTCTATATTTTAATCCAGTAACATTTTCTAAAACTTTTCCTAAGTCGATATCAATCGATGGTGAATGCAATCCGTCCCGCAAACTTTACTCAAATTCTAAACCTTGAAGCTTAAGGTCGAATCCACGTTTAGTTGGCTTGAAAATTGGCAAGTAGAGCTTTCCAACGATTTACAGCAGTGCGATAGGGTGTAAATATCCGATTAAACCGGAATTAGAGAAAATTCCCGACCGACCGATCTTTCACCCAATTTTGGCCTCTTCTTACAGGCACGGCCTGTTAAAAAAACGAAAAAAGTAGCAGTTAAAAACGATAAAAAGCACCGAATTGACCGACGAATGCTACAAGCATTTTAGAAAGACGATTCGGTATTTACACGCTGGTCTTAGGAAGGAGTGCAGAACTGTTGGTGCCCGCTGCACGACCAGAAGAGACTGTAGCAGACGCTACGAGTGATCGAGCATGCTGTCTATAAAGCGCGTGAGTTCAACAAGTGTCAGAATCGGTCTTGGCCGCCGCAAAGCCACATATTGAACATCAACACGTTGCTGGGTGGACAATTTAGCGGTGACAACAGGTTGAGAGTCTGGATTGTAACGGAAGTGAGCGAACTAGCGTTGGATGTAAATCTCATCGGTGACTTAAACTAGCTGAATTAGAGCAGTTACGTTGTGTTATGCGTAAGCGTAGCAAGGTAGGTAGTGGTCTCGCGTTGTTGACTAGGAAGTCAACCGCTATGTCAGTCATCAGCGTAAGTACCAAATATGTATACACAAGACAATGTCGACGTGTCGGTGACGGGACTAAACGAGATGTTATGTTGATAGACAATAGTGAGCAGCGCTGACGTGAAGAGTAGGCCTTGTTAATCTCGAGATATGGATTTGTCAAGGCGAATAAGAGCAATTGACTTCGTTCGTTATGCAGACGTCAACAGACGACAACACGGTCGTTCCGATGTCATGAATTTCGGAGGCGGTTAACGTCATCATAGTGCTGGGTGCGACGGGTGAAATATTCTTGCAGGCGACTATCGGTGTGGTGTACAGCCAAGACCAGAGGAGAGTTGGGAGTTTCAAGTTCGTAGTGTATTGTATATGATGCTTGCGCAGATGTGGATTCTCTACGACTCGAAATGGAATCCCAGTAGTGTGGTATTGCACACGGTAAAACTCGTTAGCCTTCCCACTGTACACCCCACAACATCTACGTCGACGACTAGGTCGACGAGATACGCTTGAAGGGCGAATCCGAAGATCGCCTAGTCCGTTTACAGAGGTGTAGTGGTTTCTTAGACTCCAGCAAGTTGAACCACCTCCCTGGAGATGTGTCACGAGCAGACAACACGCTCCTCTTGATCTCTTGATCGCTCACACCTTTCTCTCTCTCTTCCTTCTCTCTCCTTGAACCGTACCCTACACCAGAGGATGGACGATACGGGGCGTCGACGCCTAGGGAACGTCGACTAGGGGTAACGCTTGCAGCCCGCACCGTCTAGGTACAAAGCCCGCGCTCGCCGATCTTCGGCGAGTCCTCGGCCGCAAAGCCGGAATGTCCAGGAACCACTTACTACACGCTCTTGGACTTACCACCCGGAACTAGTGCTGTCACTCCAGTCGCTTAGTTCCAGTGGTGGCCATAATCTGGTCCACGGGACGACTTACCTTGAAGGGTCGCCTCACCGCTTGGGTTGGACTTCAAATATTCCACTCTGTTATTTTCTGTTAGCTTCGTTGGGCTCTTTGCCCTTCCTGAGTTTCCTATACTAATATGCAATGTAAATGGGATGCTACGGCTTCTCCTATACTGAAAACAAGTCAAATCTCCGACCAGTCATTGACCATGCGATCATCCGTCGGCGACCCTCCAGACTCGGACTTTAGCGGGACCTAGTTAGTGGCTTATACACTGGATGGTCCGACCTGGCTGGGACCACAAGAGCCTGCCTTAAGCCTAAACTAGGCAAGATCCTGAAATCGCTATACCACAGTAGTGTAGAAGAACGTAGCGAGTTCCACATGAATGTTCCTTTCCTCTGTCTTACCTAGCGTGATTCTTGGCGGCGGCGTGCGGGCTGAGTCACTGTAGTTTTGTACGGCGGATTTTTGACAGAGAGCGAAACTCTGCTGTGTTTGATTTACGTTTTTCCTAGCAGCAAATGACGTCCATTTGTTTTTCGTTGTGGCTGGTGCTTCCAAGCACATTCGAATATGATGGTATAAGTGACGACTGGGTTGAGCATTCGTAAAAAGCTCGTGACAGTGACAGCAGGCCACGTCTGGATGCGGCTTAGACGGCAGGATTTTGGGGACAACGACAGTAAACTCGATCCACATAGGATCATCTTTACGGGCCATTGCATCTGATTGTAGAAGTGTTTAGGAGGCTTGAGACTTGAGCACCTTGAGGAAGTTTGGGTTGTGACTCCAAGACAGCACAAAGGTCCTAGTGGCAGTAGGTACATGCTGAAGCATCTAATGTCGTCGAGGTCTACGACACACTAAACACAGTGCTTCAAGCACATCGAGAGGGCATGTATGATGTAGACTTATGGTGGAGAACATGAAGACGAAAATTTGAAGCGCGGTCTACGTTGTGGATCGCTACAGCGCTTAAATGCACCCAGCACAAAGTTCGTAGAAATTACGAAAGTAGCTTGACTATTACATTCTTCAGAAAAGTACTTAACTGTTATTAACATTATTAGGTTAAATACGTTAAAAGCTAAAAATCTGTTTATAGCTTTATAACAACCCTAGTCCTACATGGTGTAGAACTACACAAATACCAGCTCCTCAGATCTGATACTGTTAAATCCGTTCGGGTGGTGACGACGAGCTCACTTCGAAAGATGGTCGTTTCGATAGACTTTCATCGGATTGGTCCGGTAAAACCCAACAAGAAGCATACTTGAAATGCAGGATGCAAGGAATAGTACTGCAGAAATAGCATTCAAGAAAAGTAGTATGCGGATCCGATTGTAGTTGAGTTATTACGGAGTTAAGTGTGACCTTTGTCGTTTTTGCTTACGCAGTATGGAGACGACGGAATGCCAAGACAGTTGACCACAGCGTCGTTTGCGACCTGTGTTCGTCACTTTGGGTACCGCGATTGAGTCCGCACACACGTGGTAGATATTAACGGCCTCACCAATGTCAATACCTCGCGTGTTGAGATTTAGCTGTCTCGCTCTGTCTTCAATGAGCTCCATCAAAAAGCGCAGATCGGACAGCCGATTCTTGTGTTTTTCACTAAGATCGTCCGGTTGAAGTCTTTGATACGGTGGGAAGCCCTTATCAGCGGCCCCGCACACCCATTTTATCCAAGCATCGAGCGGACCACTCTCCGGAAGGGTAACACTGTCGGGGAAAATACTTAAGCGTCCAATCCGTGGTCTAACGGTCGAATCGGGCGCAGCCTTGGAAGATCTCCAATCTCTTGTGTCTCCATTGCAAACGAACTTTCCACGTCAGGGTGAATATTGGTCGTGTCTACTGCAGTAGAGATATGGTGAGTTGCCAAAAGAGTCTTAATATCCCGAAATTCCGCTCGAAATTCTGCAAAAACCTCTGTCATGATGGACGAGTCGGGCGGGTTTCTCGTCGTTGCTAACTGAGAGTTCATTGTCGGTGTCCCCGTATCGGTCGCCGGTGGGACAATGAAGATGTCGTGTTGAGGAGCCGGTCGTGTGTAATTGAGTCTTTTCATCCCCACCTTCATTGCATCTACTTCCGTCTTTAATGATTTGACTTCGTCTCTAAGAGAGAGCAAACTTCGCTGCAGGGTAACATGAGGTGGAATACCTTTGAGCGTGATCTCCGGGTTATTGTCAGATACCAAGCAATGTCGTAGCTTGCGTAGCATGGTGGGCGTAGTGAAGAGTATGGACTTCAACACTAGATTTTAGATAGTCCGAATGATAGACAATAGACGCAAGTGCAAACGTACTGATTGTACGGGCACAGGTAGGTATCCCAGGAAAACACACTATTGCGCCTCGTCAACAACATTTTGAAAAGGGGCAAAGTGAGGGGGAGGAGTTGCAAACTCTGGTTCCATTACTGGTAGCCCGCTCAGCATACGCCCCACATATGTATCGCCGGCATCAACATGCTTCAGATAGCAATTTTGAACAGCACCTATCGACCAACCTGCTCGAATGTGAACGGCAATTGCCGATGGTGCAGCTGTCGTACCACAAGCTGCGTAGGATGAAGCACCCTTCCTGAAGGAATGGGTTCCGAGAGTGACTCGATCTTTAATCTCTTCTCGAAGCTCAGGTAGATTTAAGGCGCGTGATAGAATCCTACGGAACCGTTCATTTTGTGCGTCTCCAGGAAACAATTGAAGTTCATCAACGAAATTATCGTTGCACAACCAAAACATACCCAGCGCTAGAATTGGACACAATTCCGGTTGCAGCGGATTCGCATATACGTGACGGGGTTCACGACTATGTGTTCCAAACTGGTCTGCTTTTGTTTGAGCGAAATAAACCCGTAGCGCATCTTCCCCCCACTCAAGATGAGATAGTCGCACTGCCGCAGTACTTGAAGCACGAGCCATAAGGTTCCATGTAAGCAGCATGAATGTCCTAGCAAAAACCATGTCACGGGTCGGTGCCGAAATCATCATGTTTGCCAGACGCTGATACAATCGAAAAGAAATCGGTGCCTTTCTTGACATTGGCTTCTCAATTCCATCGCCATGCTCGTTCACAAGTGTTCGCTTCAGACCGCTAAAGTATTTTGCGATGCTGCTGGCAAACAGTGGGGACACTTCCCAGTTGTAGATTTCACAGAGGTAGCTAAAAGCGGATCGATGTTTAACGTACGTCGTGTAAGCAAGACGTAAGCCATCCTTTTCTCTCCGCAGTGATTCCACCCACGACAGGAAGTCGTCTGCCTCAAGTTTAGTGGAATCGAGAGGTGGGAATTTGGGGGCGAAATCTAGTACCGCAAGTATCGATTTTCGTGTCGGTACCATCTTCTCGTCGAGTAGTATTGCCATCCGGAACGTCATACAGATGATATGCTGTTTGTTGCTGTTTTGGAGCACCCACCCAATTTTGGCCTCTTCTTACAGGCACGGCCTGTTAAAAAAACGAAAAAAATAGCAGTTAAAAACGATAAAAGCACCGAATTGACCGACAAATGCTACAATCATTTTAGAAAGACGATTCAGTATTTACACGCTGGTCTTAGGAAGGAGTGCAGAACTGTTGGTGCCCGCTGCACGACCAGAAGAGACTGTAGCAGACGCTACGAGTGATCGAGCATGCTGTCTATAAAGCGCGTGAGTTCAACAAGTGTCAGAATCGGTCTTGGCCGCCGCAAAGCCACATATTGAACATCAACACGTTGCTGGGTGGACAATTTAGCGGTGACAACAGGTTGAGAGTCTGGATTGTAACGGAAGTGAGCGAACTAGCGTTGGATGTAAATCTCATCGGTGACTTAAACTAGCAGAATTAGAGCAGTTACGTTGTGTTATGCGTAAGCGTAGCAAGGTAGGTAGTGGTCTCGCGTTGTTGACTAGGAAGTCAACCGCTATGTCAGTCATCAGCGTAAGTACCAAATATGTATACACAAGACAATGTCGACGTGTCGGTGACGGGACTAAACGAGATGTTATGTTGATAGACAATAGTGAGCAGCGCTGACGTGAAGAGTAGGCCTTGTTAATCTCGAGATATGGATTTGTCAAGGCGAATAAGAGCAATTGACTTCGTTCGTTATGCAGACGTCAACAGACGGCAACACGGTCGTTCCGATGTCATGAATTTCGGAAGCGGTTAACGTCATCATAGTGCTGGGTGCGACGGGTGAAATATTCTTGCAGGCGACTATCGGTGTGGTGTACAGCCAAGACCAGAGGAGAGTTGGGAGTTTCAAGTTCGTAGTGTATTGTATATGATGCTTGCGCAGATGTGGATTCTCTACGACTCGAAATGGAATTCCAATAGTGTAGAAGAACATAGCGAGTTCCACATGAATGTTCCTTTCCTCTGTCTTATCTAGCGTGATTCTTGGCGGCGGCGTGCGGGCTGAGTCACTGTAGTTTTGTACGGCGGATTTTTGACAGAGAGCGAAACTCTGCTGTGTTTGATTTACGTTTTTCCTAGCAGCAAATGACGTCCATTTGTTTTTCGTTGTGGCTGGTGCTTCCAAGCACATTCGAATATGATGGTATAAGTGACGACTGGGTTGAGCATTCGTAAAAAGCTCGTGATAGTGACAGCAGGCCACGTCTGGATGCGGCTTAGACGGCAGGATTTTGGGGACAACGACAGTAAACTCGATCCACATAGGATCATCTTTACGGGCCATTGCATCTGATTGTAGAAGTGTTTAGGAGGCTTGAGACTTGAGCACCTTGAGGAAGTTTGGGTTGTGACTCCAAGACAGCACAAAGGTCCTAGTGGCAGTAGGTACATGCTGAAGCATCTAATGTCGTCGAGGTCTACGACGCACTAAACACAGTGCTTCAAGCACATCGAGAGGGCATGTATGATGTAGACTTATGGTGGAGAACATGAAGACGAAAATTTGAAGCGCGGTCTACGTTGTGGATCGCTACAGCGCTTAAATGCACCCAGCACAAAGTTCGTAGAAATTACGAAAGTAGCTTGACTATTACATTCTTCAGAAAAGTACTTAACTGTTATTAACATTATTAGGTTAAATACGTTAAAAGCTAAAAATCTGTTTATAGCTTTATAACAACCCTAGTCCTACATGGTGTAGAACTACACAAATACCAGCTCCTCAGATCTGATACTGTTAAATCCGTTCGGGTGGTGACGACGAGCTCACTTCGAAAGATGGTCGTTTCGATAGACTTTCATCGGATTGGTCCGGTAAAACCCAACAAGAAGCATACTTGAAATGCAGGATGCAAGGAATAGTACTGCAGAAATAGCATTCAAGAAAAGTAGTATGCGGATCCGATTGTAGTTGAGTTATTACGGAGTTAAGTGTGACCTTTGTCGTTTTTGCTTACGCAGTATGGAGACGACGGAATGCCAAGACAGTTGACCACAGCGTCGTTTGCGACCTGTGTTCGTCACTTTGGGTACCGCGATTGAGTCCGCACACACGTGGTAGATATTAACGGCCTCACCAATGTCAATACCTCGCGTGTTGAGATTTAGCTGTCTCGCTCTGTCTTCAATGAGCTCCATCAAAAAGCGCAGATCGGACAGCCGATTCTTGTGTTTTTCACTAAGATCGTCCGGTTGAAGTCTTTGATACGGTGGGAAGCCCTTATCAGCGGCCCCGCACACCCATTTTATCCAAGCATCGAGCGGACCACTCTCCGGAAGGGTAACACTGTCGGGGAAAATACTTAAGCGTCCAATCCGTGGTCTAACGGTCGAATCGGGCGCAGCCTTGGAAGATCTCCAATCTCTTGTGTCTCCATTGCAAACGAACTTTCCACGTCAGGGTGAATATTGGTCGTGTCTACTGCAGTAGAGATATGGTGAGTTGCCAAAAGAGTCTTAATATCCCGAAATTCCGCTCGAAATTCTGCAAAAACCTCTGTCATGATGGACGAGTCGGGCGGGTTTCTCGTCGTTGCTAACTGAGAGTTCATTGTCGGTGTCCCCGTATCGGTCGCCGGTGGGACAATGAAGATGTCGTGTTGAGGAGCCGGTCGTGTGTAATTGAGTCTTTTCATCCCCACCTTCATTGCATCTACTTCCGTCTTTAATGATTTGACTTCGTCTCTAAGAGAGAGCAAACTTCGCTGCAGGGTAACATGAGGTGGAATACCTTTGAGCGTGATCTCCGGGTTATTGTCAGATACCAAGCAATGTCGTAGCTTGCGTAGCATGGTGGGCGTAGTGAAGAGTATGGACTTCAACACTAGATTTTAGATAGTCCGAATGATAGACAATAGACGCAAGTGCAAACGTACTGATTGTACGGGCACAGGTAGGTATCCCAGGAAAACACACTATTGCGCCTCGTCAACAACATTTTGAAAAGGGGCAAAGTGAGGGGGAGGAGTTGCAAACTCTGGTTCCATTACTGGTAGCCCGCTCAGCATACGCCCCACATATGTATCGCCGGCATCAACATGCTTCAGATAGCAATTTTGAACAGCACCTATCGACCAACCTGCTCGAATGTGAACGGCAATTGCCGATGGTGCAGCTGTCGTACCACAAGCTGCGTAGGATGAAGCACCCTTCCTGAAGGAATGGGTTCCGAGAGTGACTCGATCTTTAATCTCTTCTCGAAGCTCAGGTAGATTTAAGGCGCGTGATAGAATCCTACGGAACCGTTCATTTTGTGCGTCTCCAGGAAACAATTGAAGTTCATCAACGAAATTATCGTTGCACAACCAAAACATACCCAGCGCTAGAATTGGACACAATTCCGGTTGCAGCGGATTCGCATATACGTGACGGGGTTCACGACTATGTGTTCCAAACTGGTCTGCTTTTGTTTGAGCGAAATAAACCCGTAGCGCATCTTCCCCCCACTCAAGATGAGATAGTCGCACTGCCGCAGTACTTGAAGCACGAGCCATAAGGTTCCATGTAAGCAGCATGAATGTCCTAGCAAAAACCATGTCACGGGTCGGTGCCGAAATCATCATGTTTGCCAGACGCTGATACAATCGAAAAGAAATCGGTGCCTTTCTTGACATTGGCTTCTCAATTCCATCGCCATGCTCGTTCACAAGTGTTCGCTTCAGACCGCTAAAGTATTTTGCGATGCTGCTGGCAAACAGTGGGGACACTTCCCAGTTGTAGATTTCACAGAGGTAGCTAAAAGCGGATCGATGTTTAACGTACGTCGTGTAAGCAAGACGTAAGCCATCCTTTTCTCTCCGCAGTGATTCCACCCACGACAGGAAGTCGTCTGCCTCAAGTTTAGTGAAATCGAGAGGTGGGAATTTGGGGGCGAAATCTAGTACCGCAAGTATCGATTTTCGTGTCGGTACCATCTTCTCGTCGAGTAGTATTGCCATCCGGAACGTCATACAGATGATATGCTGTTTGTTGCTGTTTTGGAGCACCCACCCAATTTTGGCCTCTTCTTACAGGCACGGCCTGTTAAAAAAACGAAAAAAATAGCAGTTAAAAACGATAAAAAGCACCGAATTGACCGACAAATGCTACAATCATTTTAGAAAGACGATTCAGTATTTACACGCTGGTCTTAGGAAGGAGTGCAGAACTGTTGGTGCCCGCTGCACGACCAGAAGAGACTGTAGCAGACGCTACGAGTGATCGAGCATGCTGTCTATAAAGCGCGTGAGTTCAACAAGTGTCAGAATCGGTCTTGGCCGCCGCAAAGCCACATATTGAACATCAACACGTTGCTGGGTGGACAATTTAGCGGTGACAACAGGTTGAGAGTCTGGATTGTAACGGAAGTGAGCGAACTAGCGTTGGATGTAAATCTCATCGGTGACTTAAACTAGCAGAATTAGAGCAGTTACGTTGTGTTATGCGTAAGCGTAGCAAGGTAGGTAGTGGTCTCGCGTTGTTGACTAGGAAGTCAACCGCTATGTCAGTCATCAGCGTAAGTACCAAATATGTATACACAAGACAATGTCGACGTGTCGGTGACGGGACTAAACGAGATGTTATGTTGATAGACAATAGTGAGCAGCGCTGACGTGAAGAGTAGGCCTTGTTAATCTCGAGATGTGGATTTGTCAAGGCGAATAAGAGCAATTGACTTCGTTCGTTATGCAGACGTCAACAGACGGCAACACGGTCGTTCCGATGTCATGAATTTCGGAAGCGGTTAACGTCATCATAGTGCTGGGTGCGACGGGTGAAATATTCTTGCAGGCGACTATCGGTGTGGTGTACAGCCAAGACCAGAGGAGAGTTGGGAGTTTCAAGTTCGTAGTGTATTGTATATGATGCTTGCGCAGATGTGGATTCTCTACGACTCGAAATGGAATTCCAATAGTGTAGAAGAACATAGCGAGTTCCACATGAATGTTCCTTTCCTCTGTCTTATCTAGCGTGATTCTTGGCGGCGGCGTGCGGGCTGAGTCACTGTAGTTTTGTACGGCGGATTTTTGACAGAGAGCGAAACTCTGCTGTGTTTGATTTACGTTTTTCCTAGCAGCAAATGACGTCCATTTGTTTTTCGTTGTGGCTGGTGCTTCCAAGCACATTCGAATATGAGGGTACCGTAAACTTTATGTGCAAACGGACAGTCATCTTTCAGATGGCGCATCTATGTGATACCAGATAAATATTAAAAATGTCATATATAGCCACAAGTTGAAGTGCTGACGGTTCGGCTGGTTATGCTAGTTGGGCTTATTGAGGGCCTTTGACTTGACGGGGTTCAATTCCCAATTCGGTCAAAGGAGCAGGGTTGTCGCAGTATTCTGTTAATGCTCCGCACAAAAAGGTAAGGAAATGTTGTGTATTGAGTTGCTTGTGTAAGTGACATACTAACTTGTGTCTGTTTTTGACTTGCGCAACTCACTTTCGTCGTCTTCATCACTGCTTAGGTCGTCATCTGACGAGACTTCTGGAACTGATGGTTGTGAAAGCCTAGCTTGTCGTAGCACAGAAAATGTGTCATCAGGAAGTGGATCTGGGAGCAGGAGGCTGAGAGTTTCTTCGGTCGTAGGTGGTAGTGGAGAAATAATTTGCGCTTTCCGGAAGCTGTTTTGAATTGTAGACCTGGTGAGCTGTTCCCAGCTACGTTTTACCCAATTTGATACAAGTGTACGGTTTGGAGCTTTGAATTTGAAGGCATTTGATGAGTTTCTGTTGCGGCGTAGCTGGTTTTGCAGCTCATCTACCCAGGCACAGCGCAGATAATTCTTGAACTGGCGATTCCATGCCACATCCGCAGGCTGAGCAGTCGATGTGCACGAAGGAGGTACTCGCATCAGATGTACATCAATGGATAGCGCGTAGGTTTCGATCGCATCACTCCAATGACCCGAGAAGTCATCCACCAGCAAGATTTGAGGTTGCCACGGGCGTGGTCGCGACTGCATGTACGCCGGTGTGTGGGTGCTCTACGACCATCACCTTGCAGACGAGGCCGACCAGGTGGCTTGTCTTTTGGCATTCCTGTTGTCGGCGCGAGTTTTTGAATGGCTACGAGGAATTACGCGCCAAAAGCAAATTTATTAAATTTCAAATCTGCTACGCATTTTTAGTTGCTATGATTGGCTAAATAAAGTGTCCGTAAATGGAGATCGTCCGTTTGCACATAAAGTTTACGGTATAAGTGGTGACTGGGTTGAGCACTCGTAAAAAGCTCGTGATAGTGACAGCAGGCCACGTCTGGATGCGGCTTAGATGGCAGGATTTTGGGGACAACGACAGTAAACTCGATCCACATAGGATCATCTTTACGGGCCATTGCATCTGAATGTAGAAGTGTTTAGTAGGCTTGAGACTTGAGCACCTTGAGGAAGTTTGGGTTGTGACTCCAAGACAGCACAAAGGTCCTAGTGGCAGTAGGTACATGCTGAAGCATCTAATGTCGTCGAGGTCTACGACACACTAAACACAGTGCTTCAAGCACATCGAGAGGGCATGTATGATGTAGACTTATGGTGGAGAACATGAAGACGAAAATTTGAAGCGCGGTCTACGTTGTGGATCGCTACAGCGCTTAAATGCACCCAGCACAAAGTTCGTAGAAATTACGAAAGTAGCTTGACTATTACATTCTTCAGAAAAGTACTTAACTGTTATTAACATTATTAGGTTAAATACGTTAAAAGCTAAAAATCTGTTTATAGCTTTATAACAACCCTAGTCCTACATGGTGTAGAACTACACAAATACCAGCTCCTCAGATCTGATACTGTTAAATCCGTTCGGGTGGTGACGACGAGCTCACTTCGAAAGATGGTGTCGCCTGCTAGCGCTGGATTGAGTCTGCTGCTTGTAGCGGTGGGTGTGCTGCTCTATCTGCAGACGCATCCTCGCATTCAGCCCAGTGATGCTGCAGCAACGACCAAGCGCAAGACTACGAAGACCCAACGCAAGCAGCAAGAGAATGACAAGCCCAAGAAGCCCAAGGCCATGACTGTGCGCATCCTGTACGGCACGCAGACTGGCGCATCCAAGACAATGGCAGAGACACTGGAGAAGACGCTTTTTGCATTGAATATCGCAGGTTTCCACTTCCAGACCAGTGTCGTGAACATGAAGGACTACGACCAGGACAATCTGGAGCAAGAAGCCATTGTGGTAGCCATTCTGTCCACTTGGACGCATGGCCAGCCACCGGAGGACGCCAAGGTATTCTGCAACTGGATCACAGACATGACGCAGGACTTTCGAGTGTCCAAGAACTGGCTTAATAACGTGCAACACGCAGTCTTTGGACTGGGCAATGCAGAGTATGATGAAGACTACGGTACTGCTGCCAAGAACTTGGACAATAATTTGTCAGATCTCGGCTCTCCGTCCCTTGTGGCCTTGGGTCTGGGTGATGACAATGTGGACCAGTTTAAGCAGTTCGATATCTGGATGGACAACTTGGTTGCAGCCATGTGTGAGTTCAGCTCGGAGAAGACCGTTGCTGCGTTGAAGAAGAGTGTTAGTCCTGTAAAAGGCAAGGCTGGAAAGAAAGAGTGGCTGTCGCAGAAGGAATTTCGCCGTCAGAAGAGAGCCAAGAAGGCTGAAGCAGCTGCGGCGAACGGAGAGACGGTGGAGCTTAATGAGGAGGATATGATGAACGAGCAGTTCTTGGTGGATGATTTCTCTGACGATGAAGAGCAGAACCAACAGAAGGCGAATGATGACAGCGGTATGGTGGATGTAGAGGACATTGGAAAGTCGATGAAGGAGTCTGAAGCTGCGAGCAAGTCCCGTGAGATGGTTACCCCAATGCAGCGCAAGGCGTTGACCAAGGAAGGATACAAGATTATCGGTACACATAGTGCTGTGAAGCTTTGCCGTTGGACGAAGCACCAGCTACGTGGTCGTGGAGGGTGCTACAAGCACGCATTCTACGGAATTACGAGCTATCAGTGCATGGAGACGACACCTAGTCTGGCTTGTGCTAACAAGTGTGTCTTCTGCTGGCGCCACCACAAAAACCCGGTCGGTCGTGTATGGCGCTGGAAGACCGATGACGCTGAGACGCTTGTTAAGGGCTCCATCGAGCGCCACCAGAGCATGATCAAGGAGCTGAAAGGACTTCCTGGACTGATTCCTGCGCGATGGGATGAGGCCTTCACGGTGCGCCACTGCGCGTTGTCACTTGTGGGCGAAGCTATTATGTACCCGCAGATCAATGAGTTCTGCAAGCAGCTCCACAACCGTCACATCTCCTCCTTCCTAGTTACCAACGCCCAGTTCCCTGAGAAGATCGCGGCCCTTGATCCGATCACACAGCTTTACGTTAGTGTTGATGCCGCCACCAAGGAGTCACTGCGTGCTGTTGACCGTCCTCTATTCAAGGACTTCTGGGAGCGTTTCCTTGCCTGTCTAGAAGAGCTGAAACACAAGGGCCAACGTACGGTGTACCGTTTGACGCTGGTCAAGTCCTACAACATGGAGGAGCTGGATAACTACGCGGAGCTCATCAACATCGGCCAACCTGACTTCATTGAAGTGAAGGCTGTGACGTACTGTGGTAAGTCGGACGGCTCTGATTTGACTATGAAGAATGTGCCTTGGCATGAGGAAGTACGCGGCTTCTGCTCAGCACTGTGTGACCGTGTGAGCGGCGATTATGCGTTGGCATCGGAGCACGCTCACTCGAACTGCGTGCTGATTGCAAAGAAGAAATTCTGCCACGACGGTGTGTGGCACACTTGGATCGACTACGAGCGCTTCCACGAGCTTGTTGCTAAGTACTACGAGGATGGCACGCCGTTCACAGCCGACGATTACACCGCTCCCACTCCGCACTGGGCAGTATACGACTCCAAAGAGCAGGGCTTCGATCCCGTTGAAACTCGCTTCCGTCGTACGAAGGATGGCAAGGTTGTTGAGTTTGCGTACCAATCTACTGAGTCGGGATGTGGCTAACCCTCAAGTGAGTTAGACTGAATGAATTGGCTGCCCAACTACGATTGCATTTCATCTTTGTTTATTCGTGCTGTATCATGATGGTTGTAACTACGACGAAAGTGATCTAAAGACGAATTGGCACTCGAGTACCCCATCCTCTGGGCAATCTGTACAGTGGAGCGCGTTGTAGATATTGGAACGACCGAACTTGGCACGAATGCTGTCTGGCCGCAGGGCTTTGGCAACCTGGACATCAAAAGGTCCGCACAACTCGCGGAATCGGCGTACCACGTCTTCACCACGAACTTCGAGAGCTAGACACGGCGACGAGCACATGTACTTGAGCAACTCCTGTGTTGAAGCAAGAAGGATTTGTCAGTAGATGCCGAATGTCATCGACGAAGTCAATAGGGACACGTACGTGATACTGTCGAATAACACCTTTGTAGATCTGGAAGAGCTCATCGGCTTCGTTCATCTGCAAGTGTACAAGCTTCATTGCAGATATTTCAAACCCCGCTGCAACGATCGCATCCAGAATCTCGCCTGCACGAGCCTCTCGAAGAATTCGCGGACGGATAAGGCACAAAGTGCAATTATCCAGAACAGCAGTGGTCTGGAAGGCATCGGTCAGGGGCACTCCGGGGCTAAAAGCTTCTAACCCAGTGTTCGTGCTTAGAACTGTGTCAGCTACTCCTGCTGCAGAGACCAACTCTGCCTCTGCAGCCTGGATCGCTTTGGGAGTTGTAATTCTCACTTCCAGTAACACTGACACATCATCGAGTAGAGACTGTTGTTGGTTGCAGTCGGTGATAGCTCCCATTGTCTCGAGCACCGCGAGATGCGACTTTTGCATGTGCACCATTCGGAGATCGCGTACAGATAAGCCGCTCTTCTCGATAATTTGCACAATACGACCCATCTGCGAGTACCCGTTTGGTGTAATGACAAAGACAACTTTGTCTTCACGCTTCTGAAGCATCTGCTTCGTGAACTCATTAGCAGGTTCCATGATTGTGAGCTGTCGAGAATACCTTCACCACGGAAAAGAAAACAAAATAACACCGTAAGTCATGACAAAGCGACATTGTAGTGTGTGCCGTACACGGTGATAGAACCTCCGACGTAAAGGTTGTCGAGGTTAACTGTGGGGATCTGGATACGCTTCAAGAAGATTTTTCTCGTCTTTCGCTCCACCTACAAGTGCAATACACATTATACCTATCAATTTTTTAAAGGAGCATAACTCACGTACCAGCTCGACGGTGTTGTCTCCATGGTAGTGCATGATATAGCCCTTCTTCAGACCCGACTGTGGGTCATACCATTCCAAGAAAAATGCAAGTTTTTCTTCTTCATCCATGCTTCGTTAACAACCCAAGGGTAAATGGCACAAGCTAACGCCTGGAAACGACTATTTGCGTTGGGCATAACGTCCACGACGCCTGTCAAGCAGGGATCTTCCAGAATCCACATGAACAGACACTAGCACCATTCATTTTTCGTTTGTCGAGATCCCAAGAATTCAGGAATTCATTGTTATCAACTCAAGCACGAATTTGAGCAATGAGGTAATGAGATGCAACCATGAATTGAGTTGCGATGCTAATGCTAACGTTGCTTTAGTGACGTGTTTGGAGCGCAGTATTTGGTGCTACCTACTGAGGTAGAGCAAATTGTGGAGCGGCTGAAGGAGCAAACGCCTGAGCAGATTGGACGGTCAACTCAATGGCTCGAGCATCACCATGTCATGGAAAAATTAAACTTGCAGGCTCATCAATCTGCGCAACGCAAGCAAGATAATTTCGTGGTGGAGAGTTTGCTCACGTTCGACAAGTTCCCAACTGTTATCAGCAATTTGTTGTCACTGGAACTTTGGAAAGCAAATGTGTTGCCATTGCTACACTGTCAAGACAAGGATGCTGCGTCATTGCGGCTGTACTTTGTCGTATATCATGAGGCAACGTTGACAAACTTGTTGGAGGTTGCGTTCTACCATGAGCATATTGTGGAGAGTCTGACGGACGATCTACTGCTGGAGCTCGTTGACTATTGCATGCGAAAGCTTTCGTGGCTAGTTGGTCTTCCTCGCGAACGCATTGCAACGGCTACGAGCTTTCACAAAACGGGATCGGAACTGATGCAAATGATGCAAGCCCAAAGTCCTCGTGAAGAGCTTGAGCGTCAGCGTATGGAGATTGAGTTTCGCGTTGCTGTGCAGACTGTCACCGTTCTGCGTTACATTGCCGAGAGACTACATGTGCTCTCACTGAGTGTAGTATCCCGTCTTTTGGATAAACATGACGCTCTTCTCACACTGGTGGCACTTGTTGAGAACCCGCCATGGACACACAAGACAATTGTCAATGTACCAGAGAAAAAAGACGGAGGACCCACCACTGAAGTCAAGTGGAGGAAGTTTGTCGATCAGAAATGGGTTGTTGTAGAGCCTAGTGACCTGCTAGCACTCACGACAACGGAAGCACAAGTTTGGTTGGCCATCTACTATTTGCTATGCACCAAGTCAGCCCGCGAGCATTATGAGATCACTCAGTACCGAAAGGATCAGCTCCTACGAATTCGCAAGTATCTGAATGAACTGTTGGTAGATCAGCTCCCTCTACTCGCTGATGTCCAGCGATATCTGGACGAGCTGGCTATTGTACAGGTTGGCACATCAGTGTTGGGTAAGAACGGTCTTGTCATGGAAGCAGTGCCTTATTTGCGTGAACGCATTATGCGCACATTCCGACGAAGGTACAATGAACTCGCGCAAGAATTTGATGAGCTCAGTGAAAACTTCAGTCGAGGAGAGGATCTCAAGGCATTAGCTGAGCTGTACCAAATGGACGGAGTCGAGGAACTTCTCGAAGGTGGGGCTCGAGCAGCTAATGACACCTCAATTGATGGAGACGAAAAGGCCGGAGACAACAATGACAATGAGAACGACTTATCCAGTCTTGTTCCCACACGTGTTAAGCTCGAGTTCTCGAACTCTACAAGACCTGAGAAAACTATTTCACACAAGAAGACACTGATTGTGGAGCTGGATAACAGTGATGAACCTCCGCAAGATAATGGTGTCGATATGGTGGAACTTGAGTTCACAGTAGACCAGGAAAGCCGAAAGACTATGCAAAGTCAAACTCAGCAGTATTACCGCTTTCGTTTACGCGTGGATGACAAGACAGAAGGCACAGAAATTATCCAGAGTCATGCTTCGGCAAAAGCATATATATGGTTTTCAGGAACGGAGAAGAATCACCAGCACGAGTTGATATTATCGTGTGATGACCTTCAACTCCCTGATATTGATGCTTCCTCTGGTCGGACAAAACTATGGAAGCAAATCGGGTCACTTGAGGAATCAAGCCTTGTGGTTGTGCAGTGTCAGTTTATCGCTAACGTCAGTTCGATGCCCGAAGGAAATGCCGTAGACAACACAATGTCTGATGGATATCATCTAGGAGCGCTTTACTTGGCAGTCCCATATTAGCGAAACTCAGTCCGCAACGAATCACTTTACACGACACGAGTATTTGTACTTATCCAAATCTGAAGGTGTGTAGTAAGTCTACCACGGCGTCCAAACTAATGCGTTCATTGGGCTCGTAACAGCACATGTGCCGAATCAGACTCCACTGGAAATCGTTGAGTTTCTTTGGACGAGGAGGAAGAGCCTTGCGCTTGGTCACGTGAAACTTCACAACTGCTTCAGGCACACCACTCCATGGAATACTTCCGCTGAAGAGCTCGAGGATGCACATTCCGAACCCGTAGATGTCCGACATCACGGTGGGGTCGTCACCTTTCAAGTACTCAGGAGCCTTCCACGGTACCGCGCCCACATTGGCGTGAGCGCTATGTCTGCTTTTCCCTGATCGCTTCAGGGCGCTCATTCCAAAGCCTCCCAGTTTGATAGTCTTGCCGTCGATGCCTACCATGAAGTTGTTCCCCTTCAAGTCGCAATGGACGATACCACGCTCATGCAGGTACTTCAGCCCAATGCCCGCTAGGAAAAGACAATGCATGATGTCGGATGGGTCGCCTCCGTTCTCTTCGTAATTATACCCGGGTTTCGCACACGCAAGTGACTTGATATGAGCATTAAGCGATGTCGATTTTGCTGGTTCGCACACGAAGAACGGCGTCCCGACATGACATGCTCCGTAGAGATGAAACCACGTTTGGTGGTTTAGCATAAACCAGTGGTCTGCCTCACGGCGAAACAATTCCATCGCATCTTCTTCACTTGCTTCGCTGCTACTTGTTGGCGGTGAAGCCTTGCCTGAAGAAGCTGCCAGAGTTTGTGGTTTCGGAATCTTTACCCACGACTTCTGTATCGAACCACTTCCCGTAGTACACATCCCCAAAACCACCTCGGGCGATGTACTTGCCCAACACTACCTCGTATGGAGGAATGAACCAACTAGGAACTCCCTCAGCGCCATCACCTATACTCTCCAACACCTTGAGAGCCCCTACAATCGCCTCCAAAACCGAATTAGGATACGAGCTTCGGCGTTTGTGCAACTCGAATTGAAGCAGCATTCGCGCCTCAAACCTGTCTTGAGGGTCGCTCAGCTGTTGCTGTAGTCCTTCGGTGTTCTTGAGGCATACTTGAAAGGCACGGAGCTGTTCGCGACGCATCTTGTTCCATTTTACCTGCCAGTTGTGGATGTCTTTAAGGTCGGGACCAGTGTCGATGAAGTCGGTGGAGTCTTCATGAATATCGGCGAGCGTCACATGCGTAGGGGCAGATGAGGAATCACGTAGTTCAGCGAGTGTCAGAAGCCGGTCAATCTCGTGATGGAAGATAATGTAGTTCTGCGCCGCTGTCCGCGATGAGCAGAAATTTGCGATCAAACTACTGCTCGACTGTTCTTTTCCGAGATCACGCCGTGTGAGCATGTTGTATACCAGATCCAAGACGCTCACAAATCCTTCCATTACAACAGCGATATTCTTGACATATTCAGGTGTTTGAAGCAGCGCATGCACATCGCTTAAACGATCGATAACATGTTCGAGCATGTTGTTGTCACCACGCGGAAAACTATTGTACAAACTCTGTAGGAAACACATGGCTTTCGCAACTTTATCATTAAATTCTGGAGAGGTGCATGCATCTTCAGTGATCAATTTACTCTGATCATAAGTCGATCCACACACCCAGATCCACTGGTGGCCCTTTATCAACTTCGAGTTCCCTGGCCTTGACAAACGCTTGGAGTTGATGTACGACATACCACATAGTGACTCGTCTTTCAGGTGCCTTTGAACACATATTTTGAATCAATTCCCATTCTTGTTCTCTTAAGAAAAGCGGACACTCATGAGGTAAAGCAGCCACCTTTTCATCGCTGTACATTGATACCCACTGACGAGTATTGTAAATTGCCATCCCAAAGGCAAAGATGTCACTTGGCACACTCCACGTGGGCGCATGCCAGTCATGCAGGCTGTCTTCATCATTTTGTGGGAGTGGCACCGCCAAGTCTATCAGGTTAATCATATTAGAGACACCTCTCTGTAAAGGGGCGACACTTCCTGTTGACCGGTACCAACCCCAGACCGCTCAGCACACCACTTGCAGTAACATGGTGACGAGCCATTAGTCTAGTGTCATAAAGTTTTGTACCCGAGCTCGCGTTCATGTAGATACTGCAATCCCAAAGCCCATCCAAGTATTGGTTCCCACGATTGTGCATTTGCTCGGTTCGAAACGAGAGGTTCCGCCGGCTCATGTACGACGTACGGTTCCTTACCAGTATGGCACGCTCCCAGCAACTGGGCAACATGAGGGTGGTTCAAGTCTGCCCACACCGTTGCCTGACGCAAGCACGCCTCTTCTTGGTCTTCCCAATGCTGATGCTCTCCAAAACTTCTCAAGACCTCTCCAGTCTCGCACTTGCTGACTCGAACAGAATCCAAGTAGCAAATGCCTCCCTGTTCACATAGCAGATCGTTTGGCGACAAGAACCAGCTCGGTAGTCCTCCAACCAGCACAATCTCCGAGTAGTTGACCACTCGATCGTAGACATCCGAGATGATGTCCAACTCCTCAGGCGCCAACAGCTTTCGTAGTGCGTCAAGTCAGTTGTAGCAGCGTCGCAGCTCCATCTGCTGCGTCTTCGTCGCCCATGAATTCAATGAATCGATCTTCGTTCAGGATCTCTCGAAACAACGAACGCGCTCTTGACGCTCGATGTCTAACGGTAGCTCCACTGTCGGACTTCCTCCGTCATCTCAATGTTCATGA
>VOQZ01000393.1:0-49028 GCA_008079305.1 Phytophthora palmivora | reverse complement strand
GGCAACCCAAGCTGCTTAAGCGAAGCTTGTTACGGTACCAGAATGCACGCAGTTTTACGAGTTTGTTCGGCATTGGTGGCAAAGATAACAATGGTACCAGTCAACCGGACCTCCATGCTGGACAGCCGAAAGCAACCATATCCGGCTGGTGGTGTCGTCGGTACGCCTAACAACGAGCACGATGACTCCGAATCGTGTGCTAACACTACTTCCGCTTCATCTCCCCATTCCCCTGACAGCTCAACAAGCAACACTTCCGACACGATTAACGAGAAACGTCTATGGTGGCGTTCGCTACGTCGGGAGCGTGGTGCGAAAACTGAGCGCACTGCCAGCGGCGGCTTCACACTCAACTTTTCCACTCGGCAGACCGGAAGCACCCCGACATCGCCAATAACTCCACCAGCAGCCAAGATGCTGCGATTGCGATCACCAAACACTACATTGGAGCAGCCCACAACCCCATCAGCGACATCCCCGCTGGACGACTCCATTAAACTACACGATATCCGTGAAATGTTTGCCGGTGATAATGCTCCATTCTTCGCAGGGCACGCCATGAATCTGCCAAATTCTTCTAAGCGTGCAGTTGACCCTGCCTGTGTACTCTCCGTGTGTACGCGTTTCCGTGAACTCCACTTAGAGTTCCCGAACGAAGGTGTACGCGATGGTTTCATGTATTTACTCCAACAAGCTACGCTGCCACTTGAGCAATGTAGTACCGCTCAACCTCCACGTTTGATGAAGTCGACGTCAACGCCTCCACCGGCACCGCAAAGTCTATCTAGCAGCGGAAAATGTACTTTTGTGATCACGACGCCACCTCATGCAGAGTCCAAGATGCAAACTCATGAACACGAGGTGATCAAGACCGAAGCCGTAAGTCAGCACCGTGAACGCAGTTGTGGACCAGAAGTTGACGATGAAGATGTTGATGTCGTAGCGAAGGAAGCGACGACCGCGAGCTCCAACAATCAGAATGAATGAGTTTGTTTTTAATTATTAGTCCGCGTAATTTGACAATCTAATGGAAGAACCGTAGCTTCCTGCATCTCTCTTGTTGGCAAATCAGCTAGAACTAGCACAATAACCTTTGCTCTAAGTGACACTTCACCCTAATGACCGACATTTTTCGATTGATGCCGCATTCTCGAAGTCGGCGAGACTGGATCCTCTTCTCCCTCTGAATCCAAGTAGGCATTACTGGAGCCTGCACGTTGTCGGCTGTTAGCATGATAGTCACAATATCGCTTGAGTTTCGATGCCGGTCCATTGGTTTACTACGAACTGTTGAAGGCAATCGGTAAATCGATTTCCGGCGCGCAAGGACAATTCTTCGGTTGAAGATGGACGAGCACGCGAGAAAGACCGATATTGCAGCCACGAACAACAGTAGGTCCGCCGCGAAACAAGTTTGGATGCGTGAGCTTTGATCATGAAAATCAGTGCAAGCTCGCCAATTTGACAAAGACCAACGCGGCCATGAGTGCCTTGCGAGGACTGATACGGAAGAAAGTCATGACACCAGTCATAGAGACCGTCTTGATACCAACGATTAGCAGCACCATGGACAGGATTTCACCAGCGTTTCGAATTAGAAACATGGGATGCAAAATCATGCCGACGCAAGCGAAAAACATGCTGCCGAACAAGTTTTCCATCACACGGATCGACATAAAAGCACTTTTGGCGTTTCCTGAAACGTGAACGAACGCTAACCCAGCCAGGAAGGCTCCACATTCGAGTGAAAGTCCGATCATCTCCGAGAAAAGCGCCATGAATAGGCACACAGACACCACTCCTAGCAGTACCAGTGGAGCATTGTGAACCTCTTCCATTGCAGTCAGGAAGCGTAACAGCTTCGGTACCACATATTGATGCAGACACATCGTCATGCTCACGACGACAGCGTAGGCCACAACTGTGCGCACCATAGCGACACCAATCCATCCAACCGAGCGCACAGAAAACCATTCAGGTGTACCTAGCAAAACTCATGAGTACGTCTTGAATCGCAATAATCGATGTCACCGTCTACACATACAACGACAAACGATACGAAACTACGTTACTACAAGCAAAAGGATAAACCCCTGGTCATCACGTACCCGACCAAATGAAGAGTCCTGAATCCTGTTTTCTCGAATGTGTTCGTATAGTGGTGCAGTGGTTGAGAAACAGACGCCAAGGCCAATGATCAGTCCCTCGATAAAGGAATTTGTCCATCCGATATACACTGCCACACCAGCAACCAGCAGCACCGTAGATACAATATACGCTACACCACCCGCAAAATACTTCTTAAAGACATCTTCCGGTTGCTGCGGCGAATACGCGGCTCCATGTCCAAACAGCAAGAACACTGAGCCAAATAGCGAGATGGTCTCCACCTCCTTATAGAGTCTCACAACGCCCAGACACGATGGTCCTACCAGTGCTCCACCTAGCAAATACCCAGCATGTGGAGGGATGTTAAAGTACGTGGCGATAATTCCTCCAATGGCAGATACCCCCAGCAACACAGCAACTTGTGCCAATAGCTCCATGTCGTAGTGTAACACAGCAGGATCTGCCTTCTTCTCCACGGCTTCCAACTTCTTGAGCTGTTCAGCATTAAGTCCTGTCGTGTTCTTCAAGTGTCCCGTTTCGTAGTCAACTTCTTTAATTCCATCCTTCTCAAGCTTCTGCTCTCGCTTCTCCTCTTCCTGGTGCGCTAGCACCTCCATGAGCTTCTTGGATTGCAGCTCTTCCTCCTGCTCGACATGTTCCAGCTCCAGTAACGTTCCATTGAGGCCTAGAGCGAGTCTTTTCAGGTTGGATTGTACTGCCATTAGCTCATCTCTCAGGTGTTGCCTCTCTCGTATCTGGCCTTGAGTATACTTGGCAAATTGGTCGCCTAGCTCCATGTTCTGCAGACTTTTGCCTACCGAGAGTTCTAGCTGCTGTACTATGTGGAGATGCTCCTCAACCTGGTCGATAGAGAGGTCAGTAGCCGTAACCACGGCAGCCACAGCATCTCGAGACCCTTGAGTACTGGAATCTACGCTTGAATATGGTAGGGGGTCCGTGGAAGGCGGAGATTTTGTCTCGATAGTTACGAGGTCGGAGGTGGATGGGTCTTGAAGGATTGTGGGCGCTGGAGACTCTGTGGGAATGGGAATTTCGGGGTCTGACAACACGTCGATCTGTGCTACAATATGAGAGAAATAGCAGAGCGTGACGACAAGCAGCAGCAGAGATATGGACACCAACGTCCTGCTATTCCCGACGAGCAACATGGTTGCTTCGACTGGAGAATGGGTAAATATAGTAAAAGCGACGGACTTTGTGATTGGGTAAAGGTGCTAGTTTTCTGTTGTTTCGGACCTATTTTCGCCATACTTTGATCAAGTTAATGGCAGTTGAACTGTAGCCATTCATGCTGAAGGGGTGCGAGGGGTCGAGGTGACCTTGTACATGTATGGCTGTTGAAGAAACGCTCAGGTATAAGCACAACTACAACATCCACACGACAATCCAGCCTGTACTTCCAGTTGCAATACGGTCCAATGTCTATTTTGGACCCTGCACCGTAGCTTAATTATCCTCTTAGAGTTTCGCTGCCATTGCTGACGGAAGAGCTGCGATGGAGCAGCAGATGCAGGATTCATTGCGTACCGTTTATGGAGGTTTGCTAACAGGAGCTGCTCGCTTGTTGCCATTTTCCCCATTCCCCGTTACCTCGATGGCAACTTCTTCTCCTTTTACGACGTGGCAAAGCGCACGTCTGCATGCTCAAGACGCTTGGACGGATGCGTTGCAACCAAAAGTCCTCCCATACGCGACTTCGAATGCGTTGGCGGTGGCTCTGCAGTTGTTGTTTATTTTGATCGCTCTCACGTGGTTGGCGAGTGTCGCGACACGCAACTACTCGTTCACTGATCGTCTCTGGTCAATCACTCCGCCCATGTTTGCATGGCACTTTGCTTTCCACGCCTATCTGGTGGATGGAGGTATTTGGGACGAACGACTGCTCCTCATGGCGGTGCTCACTACCCTATGGGGCTGTAGACTTACATTCAACTTCTGGCGCAAAGGAGGCTACAAACTCAGCGAAGAGGACTATCGATGGGCTGTGCTGCGTCAGTACATGCACTGGACAATGTTTGAGGTGTTAAATATTGTCTTCATTGCTGGCTATCAACACGTACTGCTGCTTCTGCTGGTTGTACCTTCTTATGTGGTGTCCTTTATCGTCATGAGGAATTGAATGCGGTGGATGGGGCTGCTACACTGTTGTTCCTGTTGTTTTTGATGCTTGAGACTGTAGCTGATCAACAACAATGGAACTTCTACAAGAAGAAATACGAGTTGGTCGCACAGAAGAAGCCTCTTACGGGCGACAACAAAGCCGGATTCAACTGCAGTGGACTGTTCCGCTACAGCCGCCATCCGAATTTCTTCGGTGAAATGTCGCTGTGGTGGGCTTTCTACCTGTTTAGTGTTGCTGTGTCAGAACCGGTGTTTAACCCGTCAAGCTTAGGCACGATGCTCTTGACGTTGCTGTTTCAAGGATCGGCACCATTCACCGAATTTATCACAGCGTCGAAGTATCCATTGTACAAACAGTACCAGAGTCGCGTGCCGATGCTGATTCCCTGGTTTTCGTCGACTACGAACACTCCAATTTATGATACCCACCACAAGTAAGAAATTCAAGAACGCGAAGTGGTGCGTCTTAGCTAGGCCAGAGGAAAAGTGAATAGACAGTTTTTTGGAGCACTTGATGAAGGAGCACCCCAAGGTGAGATGAAAAATCGCTGAAAGATACGCTGTGATGCTGAAAACCAAGTGAAATTGTCAAGCTCGCCATTTTCATCATAGAGCTCGGCGCTTAAATATAAACAGTTTCTTAGAAAGGAAAGTGACGTACATGTGATCATTGGGTCTGATGTCAGATTTTGGTCTTAACAGGAAGAAACTAACATAAATTTGAGAACAATGGGGTAATTCCTTTACCAGAAACGCCAGAACAAGTAACTATGTAACCTTATTTCATCACGAACATGTTCAGAAGTGGTTTTGAAATCATTGCTAGCACGGAAGTAGTTCTTCGTACATACTCTCCATGATCCTCCAACAGAAGTTGAGCTCAACGATTGCACAGTAGAGAACTGATAAAAGGCACCCACGGATAGTGCATTGAACTGTATTTCGAAAGGTTCAAGTCCAAATCATCCGACAGAAGCTCTTGCAAAAATGCCGCGGTTCACGGCTTGTGTCATCCGCTCACAGGCATCAATACATGAAGTACCGGTAATACTTCTCAAAATCTTGTTTACGTACTACTGATTGACGTCCCACTTGACAAAAAAGGAAAGCACTTGCACAAAATCCTTCGGAGTTTGGACTACCGTTGCTTACAATCATCAATAGTAGCGATACACGGCTGCCGTATCTCGCGCAATTCCACCTAAGTTATCAAAGGGTCGTACAAATAAAACTCGCAGGGGTTGAAATTCAACCTGAATCGGAAGGCGTACAACTTCTCTCCGGCGACTCCCAAATGAGAGCACTTTTTCGGTGGACGATGACACGCGCTTGTAGTCCCGCTGCGCGGTTCTGATCGCCTGGAGACAGACTCATTCCTTCACTGCCACTTCCAACCAGTGTACCTCCAAAAACTGCTTCTTGTGTACGTTTATGTTTGGTAAGCACAGCAACGTTTACACACGAAAGGTGTGACACCATGTAAGGCCACAAAACCATGATTTTGTACATGTACCAGACCGCACGTTCTGGAGAATAGGTAGGCATCCAAACGAATTGTCGGACTATCTCAGATAGGTAACACAAGACAAATGTGCCATGACGGCTCGTCATCGACGATGCCTAATGTGTCAAGTACAAAGCACGTTCATGATGCGTACGTGATGAACTAATAGCAACTATGGTTGATGGTCGTAATCATCGTTTGATGCAGTAGCTCTTGCGTAAATATCGAGCTGCACAGCCACTAGAATAGGGAGGAGAGGTCGGACAAACTCTGAAAATGAGTATACCGTGTAGGCTGCCAGTACAGGTATGTGCATTTTCCTGGTGTCTACAATCGTCACAACGCTTTCCAGAGATTTGAAAAAAATACCTCCTTGGGAGATTCTCGGTTCATGTCGTGATTAAGGACACAATGGCTTTTCCGTTCGAGCATCCTGATCTAACTTAATGTGGTGCTGTTTAGTATCGATCTTACGTATACTGTTCTACCAGCGCAGCTTCCACCTATGTGTTGACTGATCTGTTGAAAACAAGCCTACCGGGGACGGGTTGCCATTGCCTGCAAAGCCTAATTTCAACACATCATTCTGCAATTCATATCTAACAACCAACGCACTTACGTTCTACGTCCCAAAGGTCATTCAGCAATTCACGCCCAACTTCCAACACCACTCACAACTTGTGTCGTCAAGGAAGATGCGTATGATCGAAGTATTGTTCGTGTTCCTGGTTGCTTCGTTTGCAAGTTGCCATGGTGCTGCCGCTCCGACAAAGAACCAACTTACGATCTCCACGAAGGATTCGACTGTAACAGCCAAAGCCCTTCAAAAGTTTTTCACCGAAGACGCAAAGAAAAACAAAAACAATGGTTTTCTAAAGGTGGTGACTCTCTCCTCCAGTGGCGGAGAACGTGCTGCTGTGAGCGCCATTGCGTCAGGACAGGGCCCACGGACAGGAGCAGGAACCACAGTGGTGTCAAGCGACACTGAATCCGGTGAGGAGGTGGCCGTGACAGTCTACAACAACAACGGACTGTGGCAGAGATTCCAGAGGTGGTGGAATCGACTATTAAATGGATCGACTCGACGTCTACGGCATCCAATCACTGGCGAGCAGTGAAGATATGCGCATTGCTTACAGTCAAGGATCCAGCACATGATGATGTAGGCCGCTTCATAGTTGCTAGACCATTTAATGGCAAATATGACCAAATAAGGAATGATACAATTGTAATTTTACCTCTCATTCTGCATTTGATTTCACCTACTATCGTACTGTGTACTATATAGTATTGGATAGCCATTTCAGGCAAATGATAACAGGAAGTGTTGTCTTTAACGAACTACTTGAAACAGTCATGCATGACTGCTTCAATCTTTCAAGATGATTAAAGTGACGGATGAAATCCATCGTAAAGTAAAAACTGAGGCCTCGGTGAGAGAAGAATTATTTTCAAACGTCCAGGTATTTGACGGTGAAAGTTCCAATGACCACTTTATGCCATCGTTACCGTCGGCGCTAACATAATACAAAGTCAATTTAGTCAATGCAATGGATGCGGCGTACCTTTTTGACAGGTTAAACTGGCGATAGGATATCAAAACGAAGACACCGACTTAGCCTGCTTCATAGCAAGCCTTCATGCATTCCTGAAAATGATAAAAGTGTTCTAAACAAATACCTATAAGTTAAGCAAACAACCGACAACAACACATTGAAGGACACATTAGTGTGGGAAGCGTTTCCCTTCACCATTAGACACTTCAGTCGAAACAACCAGTTAGTCAACACACAAGGCAGCAACAATTCCAAGAAGTTACTTACTGTACATTGGTATGCATACCATCGTGTACCGTACAATGCTTGCAGTGAAAGACAAGGAAATAGGACGAACTACGGAATGTGTGTATGATAAACTAACGCGATCATATTCAACGTCGACATATACACTATCACTTCCGCGGAGCATGCTCGATAAGTGAGTGTAAGTTATTGTACAGCGAGGTTTTATTATCTGGTCATTACGACAAAATGTTTTCAACCAATTAGACAACTGTATATTTATTTAACCCAATTAGGGCCGAGATTTATTCTGTATTCGACAGAATAAGCATCTTTCTTACTTAAACTATAGCTAGAAGATTGCAGCACTTTATCTGTTGTAAGCCCATTCGGCGCTAGACGCTGCGTACCGACACAAAAACACTGCATTTTCGCACAAAGCCGTTGCAATGTATCCACCACATGGAGTTTTTAACGATTTCAATTGGCCGAGACATGATAGCTCACGATCAAAAAGCCTCTTTGTTTAAAATCCTTCTCAATACGATCAAGATTTCTGATCGCTTTCGCAATGAGTGGTGGGTGGGTACCCGCGCCACGCGGCGCCGCGCACTTTCACCAAATTTTCGGCTAGTTCTAGACTTATAGAGAAGTAAGTAGGCTAGAACAAGCCGAAACTTTGGTGAACAGGAAGCAGGCAACTGGATGGTACGCAAAATGGAGATGCTATTTGTTTATGTTAGCTAGCTACTAACCTCCTACCACCGCAACTCTCAACCGCTATCGTCAGCATCCCCATCGTTCGTGTTGCTGTTGTTGTCCTCCCCGCGTTTTCGCTTCCTGAAGCGAATTTTCTTTCGTAGATGAGAAGGAATGGCTGCTCCACTTCCCCATGTTCCGTGCCACACCTGGCTGCATGTCAGCGTGTTCCCGGTTTCCGTGCGACGGACGGTGTTACAAAGCGGCACGTATCCTCCCATGCTGCTGCTGCACTCACGACAATAGAAGCGGCTCTCAAAACTCTTGACCTTTGGTGGGCTCAAGACGGAGCACACCTTGCAGAGAAACTGGCGGCTCTTCTTATCCCCCTTGCGCCTACCAGACTTTGCCTCGTACAGCTCTTTGGTGCTTCGTAGGACGTGTTCTCGGGTTTGCAGAGGGGTGTTGGCCAAATCTTCACCGTACTGGTTAGTACGGAAACTTACAGCAGTTACTGCGAGCAACTCCACGTGAAGGCGTCTCATGTACTCGGCATGTGTAGGCACTCGCTCCCCTTTGCGCTTCATCGCTAGCCTGTGTAGGATAAAGCCGTTGACCACTGCCATATCGACAAAAGCTAGAAATAGCTGCCGATAGTACTTTTTGAAAGCAATACATCGCTGGATAGAGTAGCGCTGCAGCCGGATCTGGTCGTGGGTATCAACCCCACCCATGCCAGAATGGTACTCAGCAACGAGCTGCGGGCACGGCACTTGCGTGACAGCCCCCGTTCTTTTGTCCTTCCTCGATACATGCGTCTGCACCGTGGAGCATCCTGTGGCAATCATGTGGACTGGGCTCGAGTCCATCCATGCAGCGGCAACAAGCTGCGGGTATTTTCTGGCTTGGGCAATTCGGTACGTCCCTCGAGGCATATACTGTGGTCTCCTCTTCTGCTTGAACATGAGCTGTTTCGGCCACCCCAATCGGTCACTACGTTGCGTCCCAACGTAGTAGAATCCTAACGGTAGCAGCGAGAGTGCCAGCGCAGGTGAACTGTAGAAGTTGTCTGCTATAATCAACCGCTGCTTGGGTAGTCCATCAAACGCCTTGGTTATATTGCGAATAACAGCCCTTTGAGATGCTCCTTCACTCTTCTTCTTGTCTGGTTCAGCGCCAAGATAAACTTCAACTCTGTAGTATACAGAATAAAGACAACGGTAGCGTTAGCGTACTCTGTATCATACGGAGTTGGGAAGAAAAAAAAGAATACGAAACATGGTATTCTGTCGGCAACTGAATACCACACAAACCTTGCACAGTATCCACTGACAGCGCAGCAAGTCATGTAGCACTTGGTTCCATATTTATGGGGCTTCTCCTTGTTGTAAGTCCGCATAGGGTTGTATTGACTTCGATTCGGGATGGTCCCCTCGTCGAAGCTCACACGAGCACCGAGACGATATCCCCGACGAAATGTTTTCTCGATCACTTGCAGAATGGGACGGATCTGGAACGCCTTGTCGGTGGTCCTGTCGCCGAAGGTGGTGCTAGTAAAATGGAGGAAACGTGTTATCGTTCTGAATCTCTCGCGCTTCATGTATCTTCCAAAGGTACCCCGTGGAACAGCACCCTCTTCGTTGACAGACCAATGCTTCGCCAAGCCGTCCGTGTGCCCACAAAGCGTCCGGGAAACCAGCAGTCCAATTACATGCAATATTTCGTGCTCTCGGATTGGCTTCTGCCTCTCAAGCTTGTCGATTATATTTTCGAGGTCTTCAACAGATTTCTTTGGATCTTTGGCTTGGACTGCAAGCTGACGCTCACGCGTTTGCTGAGCGATCGCGGGAATACTTCGCTGTCGATAGGCATCCGACTCCAGCGCAATTTTCTTCCAGAGCGACTTGGGCAAAAAGTAAAAGAACATTCCAATCGGCGACTCAGCAAAAGCAGCAGCGGATTTAGTAGTTCCCCATCTGCCATTGTATAAAGCAGCACCGTCCAGTTTCAACTCGGCTGTATCATATTCAGTACAGAATAAGTTAGGCAGTGGTTACGCTTATTCTGTATATCACCGACTTACCGCAGTGGTCTTCATCGTACAATTCCCACCCGGAACTAGCAAGCTCACGCATTTCCGCGTCGTCCTGCCGAAAAACCTCGCTTACGTCCTCGAAATCTGGGTCTGACTCGACGTCATCAACATAGTCTTCTTCACCACCTTCCTGCTCGTCAAAAGCAGATCCCTCATCTTCTGACTCGGCACTACACAAGAAAGGTTCGTCGCTTAGATTGACATCATCCACATCAACGGGGCCGAAGAGATTCTCAGCACGGAAGGCTTCCATGAAGTCGTCTCGATCAAAAGCATCAAACGCCGGCTCGTCTTCAGTCTTCCTCTCCTCCTCGAAATTCTCGACCACATCTATGACAACTTGTTGCCTCGAAGCTGCAGGTCCACTGACATCTGCCGCTTGTTCTGTAGCAGCCAGAGTAGCCGAGCAGACACCGACAACTTGTTCTGTAGCAGGTACCGTAGCACCACTCGCATGATTGACTTGTTCTGTAGCAGGCACCGTAGCAGAGCCAACACCGACGACTTCTTCTGTAGCAGGTGGCTCAGGATGACGGCGACGAACAGCAGCATAGGCAGCCAGTTTTCCAATCGGAGGCTTGGGCGCTTGGAAGCTGCTTCGGCGGGGTTGGGGTGTGGCTGGCGGGAACAAACCTTCCTTTATCGCGTATGTCCATAGTGCATGTGTTCCTAAGGGGTACATATCATCAGAAGCCTATGTAATACATTCGCAAACAACCATACGTACCGACGAAGTACTCGACGTTGACCTTGTCCTTCTGTAGCTTGCCTTTCACCCCTGGCTTGACGTAGGTGTGGTCCGAGCTGAGACCTGAAGGGCGTCTCGCCCGCCACCCATCCTTGACGAGAGAGCTCCACAAGCGTTTGAACTCCTTGGGGTCAATCCAGTCCGGCATCTTGAAATGAGTGGCGTGAGGGGGTGAGGTGAAACGGTGATGAAGGGCTTATGATAGAATTGTGAAACCTCTCACCCATTTATACAGTATTTTCTATGCCTGCGGGAAAATATCCGTCTATCTCACCCGCACCGATCTACAATGATAAAAAGCTCCTCCCCCACTAATACAAACTATTATATGCGAGGAATTTCATGGGACCTTCTTGCGCATAACCTCTCGGCACATTACCATCTGCAATATTGCTTATTCTGTCGAATACAGAATTCGGCCTTTATTGGGTTAAAATAATCCTACAAATCGAATACATGATCACATGCATTTCTAAGGTTAGTTTGATCACGACTCGTGATTCACGAGCAAACACATTGACATTAAACACTTCTTCACTCAGGAGAAAGCAGTTCATTTTAGCGACTGCACCACAAGTGAAATGCGTGAAGCCAATTCACTAACCACATTATTGAAGAAAGTGAGAAACTGTTACAGAAAGTAAAGTAACACAATAAATACTTAATGACATCAAAACAAGGTTAAACGCACAAATAGTGAGACCACTTGGTTTAGTGTCCCAAAACTCAAAGCTTTACATGAAATCCTTATACGACTCTTGGTAAACGCCTATGATTCCACTGGCTCAACTTGATGGAGTAAGTTTCTCAATACGTGAGAGAAGCCGACGCAAGTTGGCATCGGTGCAAGAAATATAGTCGTAGTGGTCCGAGTCGATAACGAAAAAAGCCAGGTTGATCCGCATACGACTGACGACATTGCGAATACACTACGATTGTTCTGGACGGTGACCGATTATCACTAGTTGGAATTCACAACACGATCAAAAAGTTGTGGCTTTGGTCAATGTATTTCGCGGGTAGGCCGCACGGTATGTATACGGTCGTGTACGAAAAGGCGTACTGCTATACCGACGGACGGAATGCAACTGTCAGCAAAATCGTGTGATATCGCATGATGCGCAAATCCACTGTATTGTCGCTCCAAACGGTTCATCATAACGCCGAAACTCGGTTGGTATTCTGTGCCAGTCACTAGGTAAAATGGAGGCAGCTACTGAGCAGACCTCAGAACTCCCGCCATTCGAGGAGATCGCCATCTCTAAACGATATTTTCTTTCAGCCAACGAAACGTTGGATGCATTATTCAATGAAGCAGATACGGACCCCTCGTAGTAGTAGCAGGTGTCAGTCTGCGCGAAGTTGCCAGGTCTCAAACATATCCGCCGGGGGCGGCAAATTCGTGGCGAAAGAGCGAGAAGGACATATTTGTGTACAGAGGCTGTGAAGACGCCCGGTTACGGGCGCCGAGCCGCCCCGAGATCATCCCGTTTATAGTCGGACTCATCACGTTAATAACGTACACCCGATGCAATTCCTTGCCTCTTACTGCGTCTATAATAGCTTCATACATTCGTCAGGAACACTCCGAATGTTTGGAGGACTACTCAACGAGAACGGAGAATCAATTTACTGCGTATCAATATCTGAATAGGTTGCTGCAACGTTTTGCGTATCGGCCCATCTTTGTCCAGCACACGCCGCATAGTTTGAAGGAAGCAAACATGGTGGCATAATGCACGTAACCGATATCTAACCTACTGATTTTGATGTGATGAATTTATAGGGGAAACGGAAGGGTTTGGTAGAGATGTAAGGCGATTTTGCTACATTTTTAATGCTAACTACAGCAGCTATGCCGCTACCAAAGTGTTTAACTATGATGACACTGGAATTTACTTTGAATCAACATGGGCAAAATGCGGTCAGTTGTCATCTATAACCGCTCAACAAAACTGTTCTGCTTGATCCACTGCTGTTTGCACTATTCGTGCGTATGGTTTGAAGCTCGCACTGCTCTTTTTTCGTGAGTCTAAAACGAACCATCAAGAAAGAGGAATGGCCGACGTACCCCGGAGGTGCGTCGTATTACTATCCTTTTATGCAAGCACTAGTAGCTGGCTGGATCTGTTCTACTATTTTGAAGTCATGCGTATTCTGTACATACAAAAGCCTCGATGGACGATCGCGTGTAACAGCTCTACCTGCGCTCCCTACCGCGGCAGCCTATTGCACGATCTTCTCTACTACTTGTTGATAACATAGATCGCCCTGTGTCGGGTGAAGCCGAGGTGATTGTTTTTGAAGGGGCATATAACTGTGCTCTAGCCATTACTGAAAAAATGCCACCTCGGATTGACAGCCCTAAGGTGTTGGCATCATGGGGCCTTAGAGACAAAGCTGAAGGCTTTCTGGCTGTTTAAAAATGCTTCCGCTATAGCTGCTTTAGGAAAAACACCTAGTTGCGATAAAGCGTGCCATTTCAGCATGGGATCTATTGAAGCTGACACCGTCACGAGTGAATTTAACAAGGCACTCAAAACCAAGTTTTAGTGCAGAATACAGCTACTTCTAGTTCAGCCAAATATACTAGTAATTCGCTATTTTGAAATCGATTATAAAAAACAGCGGTCATCAGATAGCTGTTGCACCGACGGGAAGATGGCAGTTGCATTCTTGTCGGTGTAATTGGAGGGCACGGACGCAGTAGCTACTCGCAGTGACCCCAACATTTTGAACATGGCTTTCGTAGGCAAGAAGTCGCGCATATACATACGATTGCTGACAGGGTATAAGACGCAAAATAAATAGTCTTCAGGCGTTTGCTCTGTTTCTGGCATATGATTACCCGCCCACCACTACGCGTCGACATTGTCCTTTCATATTAATGAACTGCAGCAATATTCATAACCAATATATTGGCACTCAACAGAGTTGGAGCCTGCTTACAGTTCACCGCTCTAGGGTTCCGTTTAAAGCTCAGGCTACTAAGTGGAATTTCGCCTATTTCCCGCACCTTAAAATTGTGGTCTGTCTGTCTGTCCGTCTGTCTGTCTGTCTGTCTGTCTGTCCTTCGGTCACACACCTCTCCACCGGACTGAGCCTCTCGGTTGGCATCGTTTTTGGTTCGCAGCTGTATACATTTTTCACCCATCAAAGCAACTGCGCCTATCCTATTGACTGGAACTTTCTTTCACGAAATTACAAAAATAGCACTGTCCGCATTATGATTCGCACTTAGCTGGAGCGTCGTCGAACTTAAGTGAAATCGAACAGTAGTGCATTCTGAACCCATATTTTGGACAATCATTTTCTACCAGCATCTATTATAATAATATCTGTTCTTTTATTTAATACTAAAACCACCATCGTAAAACTGCTCTACTAAACTGGCCGCGTCACCCAATTGTTATGTACTGGTTGGCAAAGCTGTGTTAGTGTTCAGGGTGCAAACACCGCTCTCTGCAGGCAGATAGAAAAGTGTAAGTCAAGAAGATAGGGTATTTTTAGTATAATTTTCCGTTTTTTCGTTTCAACTCGCACTTTTAAGCTGCCTAAACAGCTGCAGGTTGAGTTGTTTTAATGTGGCGAAACTTAAGCAAGTTTTGCTTTAACGACGGTACTGTGTTAGCACATGTGCTATAGTGCTGACTACGTAATATATAATTTTAGCTATGCGTGCGCAGTTGGAGCGCTCGGCCGCGCACCTCGAGTAAAACCAGGCTATATATGTAGCTTCACCAAGCGGTTTGTGCTCCACGTTGATGCAGGTGATGCTATACACAGTTCGAACGCTTATCGGTTCTGTACAACTATCTATCTGTGCTTTGGCAGAGACTTCGACTGCAGCTATCACGACGGTTACACTATTACAGTGATTCGGCAGCTGCAAAATAGCATACGTTATACTATTACCATAATAACCAAACTAAAGAGTATTTTACTTGCCGATAGCAGCGTATAACGCAGTGGATACGATTTGTGTAACACTACAACCTGTAAATATCACGAACCACACAGCCTAGGAGCGATCAGCACAGATATCGGCAGCCAACAGCGATTAAAATGGAGATTGGTAACATTCAGTGATTTAAATCATCATACAGTCAAGAGTGCTGCAGGAGACCATGGTGTAAATTTGTCTAACGTTGTGTAGTTGTGAGAGATCGTCTACTGCAGCTGTCATAGCAACTACGGTACAGGTTAGATTGATATAGACTGCATAGCACTTAAGATTGCCGTGCTACAGTGAACATGCAGGTCAACAGCTCTGCACCTATGTTCAGCAAGTTTCGTTGTACAAGTGAAATGAATTTTAACTACCTGTGCTACTGCTGACGCTGGCGCAATGTCTAAGCTACCGCGCTACAAGTTGCTGAGTTGTCCCGACCCAGAAGTGAAAACAACATCGTATGATATGGAGCGGCAGCCGCGTTGCAGTCGTCTATGTATTCCCTAATATAGTTTCAGTTATTTAAATTTAATATACTCCCTATAATCAAGATCGGTCGGTACGTATATTCACCAGTTTCAACAGCGGTCGTCTAGGTTGTCGTAAATCCATTTCTTTGGGTTGTTCATGATAACGACAACAAACTATATGGGCAGTAGTTCAGTGAATCGGTAAATGAGGTTGGCGAAGATCTATCAACGTGATACGGGAACAATCTCCTGTGGTAAATACTCCTGAGGTCAGGTTGGTTGGGGTGACATTGATTACAAGCTTTTTACAACAACAACAATTGAATGTTGTATTATATCACGGGAAAAACGTAGTCAAAGTTGGAATACAAAACGTACACGTTGTTAAGAGGATTTTTTCAACCACTCACAATCACACTTCGTTCAATTATCGTTTGGTATCAGATGCTCCAACAAACGTTAAACGAAGCATCCGCGTAGCGGATGCACAGAGAGCTAGTCCTACCACTAATAAAATCCGACTCTGTCCGTCTGTCAGTCTGTCTGTCTGTCTGTCTGTCAGTCCGTCAATCGGTCACGCCCCTCTCTACTGGACTCAACCCCTCGGTTGGCATCGTTTTCGGTGCCCACTTCGCATACATTTTTCACCCATCAAAGCAGCTGCACCTATCGTATTGACTGGAACTTTCTTTCCAGAAATTACAAAAGTAGCACTGTCCGCATAATTATTCGGACTTATCTGGAACGTTCTCGATTCGAACGTAATCGGCATTTTTCGAACCTAACTGAACGATCTCGAACTTAATCGAAGGATCTCGAACCTAATCGAATTGTTTCGAACTTAATTGGATTTCAAATTCACATTTCGCCATTTCAAAATCGGCGCCGTCGACGACACTAGGAGCGCGAACTGCGCGGGCTCTAGAGCAGCTAAGAGGAAGCGAGCGCCGCAGAGAACTTAGGTAGGTGTAGGCACATAGCTAATTAACGTATTAATAAAGTCTTTACGGCCTCGGGAGTTCCGCCTGTTGGGAGAACTGGTACCTTCTGGGGCAACCAAGACTTATTGTGCGCGTTAGAGAGGGAAACCGGAGCCGTGCATTGGGTGAGATATCCACCACTGCACGGAGGATGGGTATCCAAAGACGGCCATACTGATGAGGCCTAGCCAGCCCCCAGAGGAGCCCATTCCCTGCCCAGAGTCGCCAGGACGACCCTCTCGAAGCAAATGTTACAGTAGAGTCACAATTTCGTTCCTCTCTGGCAAAAAGTGTCTTTCCGAGGCGGGGATTTCTACCCCCGGAGGCACAATTCCAGGACACGAGGGCAATAAGGAGGTTGCAGCTGGAGCCCGTTGCCGTACTAAGGTTTAGTCCTGTCGCACCTTTGCTCTCCGGAGCCGCGACCCTGAGGCGCCCATGTTTGCCCGCCAGCAGCATGGGAAGTCTCATACCCAGCCGAGGCGCTGAGGCAGATCCATGTGGCGAGAAGAGCCGGCTTGGCCGGGCCGCCTGCCTTATCCTCGGAGAGTGGTCGTGTATGGGACCGGCACGTTGGATTTGAGGGTGACCCCAGTCCCGTGCTTCTGTGTCCGCGACAGGGCGCGTGCGGACAGCCACGGGGCATGGTCGCGGACCTGCCGAGTCATTGAGGACAGTGACTTGAGGGCTTATGGCTTACCTTTTGTTTAGCGGTGAACTGAGACCTTTTACTTCGGTAAAAGGAAAAAAATTTGCCGCGGCATCTGGAACCGCTTACCGCACGTTTTTCAACACAAGAAGAAGCGTGAAGAAGTAGACAATTAAGAAAGTAAGAGTTTAGACTAACGTAGGTTTGTGTTAAGTGTTTGTAGGAACAATGACGAGAAAGCGCAAGTATGGAAGCGAAGAAGAAGTCAAAGCAGCCTATCGTGCGCCAGATGGGCACGAAGAACCTGCTGCGAAACGCCGACGAATGAAGAACCTCAGTGCAGCTTTGATCCGGTTTAGAAAGCAGCAGTCTGAGACGAGAGAAGAGGAAAATGCAGACTCTATTCCGGCGGTTGTCAGTGCGTTGCAGGCTGTTGAAATCGGGTCAGGACAGAATGCAACAGTTGTAAGTACGTCAACTGCCGTTACAGAAAGCTCAAGACCTGCCAGCACTGGTTTTTTTTTGCCGTAGGCATCGAGTCAGCAACAAATAATCACCCAGAGCCACGACGGAGCCCAACGGCCAGGCGTTCCCGAGCCAACATGACACCGTCTCAATTAGCTCGCGTTCGTGCGGCAGATGCGGAGAGGAAACGTCGAGCCAGAGCTAACCGATCGGGATCTCAGATAGATCGGGATCGGCAACAAGACGCTCTGCGTGCTAGAGCCCGGCGTGCGCTAATGAATCCCGTTGAAGTGGAAGAAATACGCGAGTATAACCGAATTTTTCAGAGCATCCAAAGAAATGAGCTTTCGATTGAGCAACAAGAACAACGACGTCAGGAGAATACTGTTGCAACAGCTGTTCGTCGTAGTGAGATGACCGCAGAAAAGCGTCAGGATGCAAGAGAGCGTAATGCAGCTGAGCAAGCCGCACGACGAGAAGTTATGGCAGATGAAGTTCGCCAGTACGTACGAGACCAGGATGCAGCAGCCCATATAGCACACAGAGATCGCATGACAACAGAAGAACATCAGGTTGTACGTGATCGAGATACATTTGCTCGGCGTGCCACACGGGATGCCATGACGGAGGAAGAGCGTCAGACAATACGAGACGAAGACGCCGCTGCTCGACGAGAGGCAAGAGAGGCCATGACGGAGGAAGAGCATCAGACAATACGAGAAGAAGACGCCGCTGCTCGACAAGCGACAAGAGATGCCATGACGGAGGAAGAGCGTCAAACAATACGAAACGAAGACGCCGCTGCTCGGCGAGCGAGAAGAGTTGTCATGACGGAGGAAGAGCGTCAGTATTTACGAGATCAAGACGCCATCGCTCGATGAGCGACAAGAGATGTAATGACGGAGGAAGCACAACAAACCATACGAGCTCGAGCCGCGGCCGCTCGACAAGCCATACGAGATGCGATGACAGAAGAAGATCTTGATCGACGAAGAGAGGGAGAACGATTTCGACGCCGGTCGCGAAATTATCAAAAAGGGCTTGCGTACTACGAAGCGTTCGACCCATCTACCATTCCAGGTGGCCGTCACTACTTTTCCCGATACACGGACGATACCATGGAACACGAACGAGTGTGTCAGCACTGCGGCGCTTGGAAATTTCCTGATGAAACCGAAGGAAGTTGTTGTCGTAAGAGATTGGTGACTGTTCGTCCCCCTCGCGAAAGTCCAGCTGAACTTAACAGACTCTTCGGCAATCCGAGATTCAAACAGTCGATCCGCGCATACAACAACGTCTTCGCGTTCACATCAATGGGATCCTCACGTACCCGCTCTCTCAACGTCGACGAAAGGGTAACTCGAAGTGGTGTATACAACTTCCGCGTGCAGGGTTCTGTTTGCCATCGCATGGGAGCATTGTTACCACCACCGAACCGACGACCGATGTTTGCGCAAGTATACATTAACGACCCGGATATGGAAGCACGCGTAGCAAGCCGGATGGGGATGACAGATGGATTGGACCCGGCTATTCTGGAGAAAATCGATCAGGTGATGACTGCCCACAACGGGTACACACAACAGTTTCTAAACGCTCGAAGACTGTTGATTGATCGTGCTGGACCGGCGTACCAAGCAGCCGTGGAGCAGTTTGCACGGCAATTAGTTGCTGGTGAAGCAAGACCTGGCGATAACCCTGCACTGCGTCTGAATGAGTTTCTGCCTCGAGATGAGGATCTACGACTTCGGTTGCATGTGGCGCGGAACGCAAATCCGGGTACCCACAATGTACCCACTGCATCCGAAGTGGCAGCTATCATTATTGATCGAGCTGCGGCCGAGCACAGAGATATCATTTTGAACACCCGTCAGGGACGCTTCAAACGAATTTATGAAAAGAGTGAGAGTTACGATCCACTTCAATACCCTCTCCTGTTTCCGTACGGAGAGCCGGGATGGACATACGACCTTCCATATGTGGGCAACCCTGTGGACAGTAACGGTAAACCACTGACGATGTCACTCCGAGAGTACGAATCGTATGTTCTTCATGACCGGACGGCGAGCAATTCTCTCATTCTCCGAGGAGGCCGCCTGACACAGCAGTATTGTGTGGACCAATGGGCCAAATGTGAGCAAGAACGCCTGCGGTTCATCGAAAAGAACCAACTTCAGTACCGATTGGAAACACTGCAAGGTCTTACCGATGCCCTGCGGAACGAATCTGTCGATGTACACAGAGTGGCTGCAAATGAGGAAGTAGCACAACGTGGGTCTACGGCTGCTAGACGGCAATCACGGGACACAGGGGTAGACTCAACTGAACCTGAAGCAGAAAACATCGGCCGCAAGGTTATTATACCTCCTACATTTACGGGAGGGCCGCGCTACATGTACCAGCGTTTCCTGGATGCCATGGCTATAGTCCGAGAGACGGGTGCACCCAATCTGTTCATCACCATGACGTGTAACCCGAACTGGCCTGAAATCAAGGAAAATCTTAGACCTGGAGAGAAGGCATCTGATCGACCGGTCATTGTTGCGCGTGTGTTCATGCAGAAGCTGAAGACCCTCAACAAAGACCTCGACGAAGGTCTACTGGGTGTTGTAGCTGCACGGATTCACGTGGTGGAGTACCAAAAACGTGGTCTACCTCACGCCCATATCCTGCTAATTATGCGACCGGAAGACAAGCCCGTAACGGCGGAGGATGTCGACCGCTTGACGTCAGCAGAGTTGCCGGACAAGGAGACACACCCTGAGCTCTATGAAACCGTCATTTCAAATATGTTGCACGGTCCCTGTGGGCAACAAAACCCCAACTGTCCCTGCATGAAGAACGGTAAATGCTCCAAGAAATTCCCCAAACAGTTCGCAGAAGAAACGATAATGGTTGAGGATAAGTTTCCTACGTACAGGAGACGTCGTCGACCTGAAGGAATTCTGAGCCACAAAGGGAACGTGTGGGATAACGCAAAGATCAACCAGTGGGTCGTGCCTTACAACCCATTTCTATCGCAGGAATATGACTGCCACATCAACGTTGAAGTTTGCGCTACAAACAAGGCAGTGAAGTACATCTACAAGTATGTCTACAAGGGTTCGGATATGACGACGATCACTATTGAAGGAGAGGAAATTCAGGTGAACGAGATTCTCCAGTACTTGCTGGGTCGCTATATTTCTCCGGTAGAGGCTTGCATGCGGCTGTTCGGCTTTCCCACACAAGGTTCTTCACATGCCGTTGTGAATCTTCCTATCCACCTGGAAGGAATGAGTCTGGTGACGTATCGAGATCATGCAACGACTCCGCAGCTTCAGAACTTGGTCCGGCGAGGAGATCGAACGAAGTTGACTGCATTTTTCAATTTGTGTACGCAAGACCCAGAAGGGACCGCTGATTTGCTGTACAAGGATGTGCCTGTGAAGTACAGGTGGGATGATCGTTTGAAGCATTGGGTACCGTACAGAAGATACGTTGCTTCGCTGGGCAGATTGGTACACGTCTCGCCACAAGACCCAGAGCGGTTTTACCTTAGGCTTCTACTGTGCCATCGGCGATCACCCAAATCATTCGAAGATATTCGCATAGTGAATGGAGTGGTTTACGATACCTTTCACGACGCAGCACTGGCTGCTGGGTATTTGGAGAACGATCAAGAGTGGGAAGAATGCTTAGCTGAGGCAGTTTCGTTTAAGATACCATCCGCTTTGCGACAACTTTTGGGAATCATTTTGGTTTATTCGCTACCTGACCATGCTTCTGCTCTGTGGGATCGGTTTAAGAAGGATTTGTCAGAAGACTTTTTCAGATCCATCCAGGAAAGAGACGCGCAAAATAACTTTGACCGTGACGAGGAAGTTAGCTGGCGCATGGCAGAGTATAAGTGCCTGATGTGGTTGGCGGACTATCTGATTTCGAACGGAAAAACGCTGAGTATGTATGGCCTTCCTGACCTTGAAACGTACAGCGATATTTCTGATGAAGTCGCTCGACAGTCTGCGGATCCTATGGATATCGTCGCACAGGAGGTAGCAGCGTACGAACCGGACGACCTTGAGAGAACTACTACGCTTGTGGATCAGATGAACGAGAACCAGAAAGACATTTTTGACCAAGTCATCGAAGCTGTAAACCATCCGATCGGTGGACAGAAGCTGTTTTTCGTGGACGGCCCGGGTGGAACTGGCAAATCGTTCTTGCTGAAGCAGATACTTGCTCATCTTCGTCTACAGAGAAAGGTGGCGATAGCAGTAGCTTCCAGTGGAATCGCAGCGACGTTGTTGACAGGAGGACACACGGCACATTCTACATTTCGGATCTCGCTTAAACTGTCTGAGTTTTCGACATGTAGCCTGTCTTGGCAGAGCCAGAAGGCAGAACTGATTCTCAAGGCAAGTTTAATCATCTGGGATGAAGCTCCCATGATGCATCGAGCGTGTTTCGAGGCTGTGGATCGGTCGTTCCGGGATATTATGAAGAACGAGTTGGAGCCATTCGGAGGCAAGGTCATGGTTTTCAGTGGAGACCATCGACAGATCCTGCCTGTCTTAAAGGATGCTACTCGGGCAGAAACGCTGGAGGCTTGCTTCAAGTCTTCCCCGCTGTGGAGCCATTTACGACAAGTGTGTCTGACTGAGAACATGCGTGTTCAGACGGCTCCGGATCCAGCAAGCGCCGCTGAATTGGCCGAGTTTTCCGACTTCTTGCTTCAGATTGGGGAGGGCCGATATCCAGTTAACTCCGAAAATGGTGAGAACGACATATGTCTTCCACACGACATGTGCATTGTACCAGGTGCACGAGCGGATGATCGATGGGATGACGAAGAAACCAAGGAGAACGAAACCATGGAATCACCTCCAAACTTCAATCTTCTACCGCCAACGGAAACACCTACTGATCGAGGTTGTGATGATCCTGATGAGGACAGGCGAAAGCGCAATGTCAATGCGTTTATTGATGCAGTGTATCCTGGTGTCGGTGGCGAAAATCTGCCGGATGAGTACTTCGTTGAACGAGCCATTTTGGCACCAACGAACGTAAGTGTAAGGGGAATTAACGACATGGTCTCGAAGCGTCTTTCAGGAGAAACGAAAGAGTACCTCTCTGTTGACTGTCTCGAAGGTGTTGCGGATCCAAACGTGTTTGAGCCAGAGTTCTTGAACTCTCTAAATTTCTCCGGCATTCCACCACACCGGATTGTATTGAAAGTTGGAACTCCAATCATTATGATTCGCAACCTGAACAGCGACGCAGGGTTTTGTAACGGAACACGACTTCGAGTAGTGTCACTGCGTGAGCGAAGCATTGAAGCTACGATTATGTCTGGGCCTTTCAAGGGAAAGCGCGTATTCATTCCACGTATCATCTTCTACAATGAAGATGACGACAAGGAATTCCCGTTCAAGCTTCGGCGAAAACAGTTTCCTGTGGTTCCGGCTTTTGCGATGACGATCAACAAGGCCCAAGGACAGTCTATCCACCACGTGGAGATCTACCTCGAGTCTCCTGTGTTCGCGCATGGACAGCTGTATGTAGCGTTGTCGAGGGTAACTTCACGGAAGGCGATCAAGATAGCAGTGGACCCGGAAGCCATCGACGAAGACGGGAACATACACACCAAGAACATTGTCTATCGGGAGATCTTCGCTTTCTAAGTGCATAATTCCATATTTCATGAATAAAATCTCTTCCTTTTTATCTTTGTGGTTTTCATGTGTAAAATCCTTGAACCATGTAATATTTTCAACCTCACTGGTCTTTATTAACCTTAACCAAACTACTGGGACCAACCATGTCCAAGCGTCCGCGTAGCGGGCGCCCAGAGCGCTAGTCCTACCACTACTATACGAGTAACACCGTCGGTCACGCTCATCATCTTATAGCCTTTTCCTGTAGTTCTGCATATTTGGATGTATCTCTTTTTCGCATTTACATTCCGTTTCGCATTCTATCAAATCACATAATCACTACCACACAGCATCATGACAAGGGAAGGCATTACAGTTGAAAATCCCATATGTTTTCGCATAGTGCGCAGTGTTGTTACCAAACCATTGTTGAGTAAACACTGTTGATTAAACATTTATGATGCTACGTAAAATTCCAGTAAAACGATTTGCCACAAATTATTAGATTCGCTATGTTGTTACCACACATATTATTAGATAGACAGTGAAAAATGTTCATGCTTTAAGTTTTTCCACCACAAATTACAGTCAGCACCTTCCGGTCAGTTTATTCACCACTCCTGTACCAAAAATCTCCTAATAATGCGTTAATTCCACCATACACAAGAATAGGCGCTTCAAACAGCTGTACTCGCTAGACAGGCGCTGCTAGCCAATAAGAACTCAGCAGAAATCGTGCTGGCAGCAGACCACAAATGCCTGACCCGCCTCTGTTGACCCACAAACTCGCCAACTCCCCCCTGAAGCAGCCACAAGAAGCATGCCGAGAACCCTACCTTGGAAGGAGATCGGCGTCGACCTCGGAGAGGTCGACGCTGCGAACGTTACGAACAAGCTCCGAAGCTACTACACGTCCAAGAGTTGCGCCATGACTTGCTCAGTTTGCACTGCCGCAGGCCAAAAAATGCGATACCAACGCCTTTCGTGTGCTTCAGGTACATGCAAAACGTCCTGCGAGCCGTCGGACAGATGCCCGTGGTAGGGCAAAGTTCTGATTTGCCTTGTGACTGGAAGAAAGTGGATTTATGAGTTAGGCGAGCATCGCGCCGACCACAGATCACCAAAACGGACGAAATTGACGCCATGCCAAAAAGCGTTTTGCCGTCAGCTGGCCGAAGAGCGTATCCGCCCACAGCGCATCCGGAATGCAATGTCTCGTAAGTTTGAAACACCTTTAGCTATGCTCCCATCGCTCCAGAGGGTCCAGAATTTTGTGAATTATTATGGTCGGACTAAGCTCGAAAACCACGACCGTGTGAAAGAAGTGAAAGAATGGATTCATGCTCGTGTGTTTGACGGCACCGAGGACGAAAACCAAATATTTACTTTTTCGTGGGAAAATGACAATAGCGGAAAGCCAATTGTCGGTGATGGTGGGGATGCGACACCATTTTTCATTGGTGTGTCGACAAAGGCATTGATTCGAAGACTGACGGAGCCTCCGGAAAATTACGTGTTTCACCTAGACGCAACGTTCAAGATGAACACGCGCGATTTTCCAGTTCTCGTGTTTGGGGTTTCGGATCGTGCTCGCAGTTTCCATCTGATAGCTCTTTCCGTTGTATCTCAACGTTTGGAATGGATTTACGAGGGGGCTCTACGTGCTGTTAAAAGTCTATATGCTTGCATCACTGACAAAGAACTGTTAGTGCGGAATGTTATGGGGGATGCTGAAGCCGGTCAGTATAATGCAATTTGTAAGGTATTTGGAGACAATCCAGGAATGCAATTCCTCATGTGCTTTTTTCAGGTTTTGTTGAACGTGAACAAGCACATGCAAGGATTCCCAGGTTACGCCAAAGCGTCGCTGCTACAAGACATTTATGACCTTCATTTCGCTTCTGGGCAAGAAGAGGCGTTAGTGATACGCGATGCCATTTTGAAGAAGTGGAAATACTATCCACTCTTAGCTGAGTTTGTTGCGTATATGGAGTCACAATGGTTGTTTGGCGCGTTTAGCCTTTGGCAGACATACGCTACTGCGAGCGGGTTTGCCACAACGAATAATCCGGTTGAGCAATTCAACAGGGTTTTGAAGCGAGATTACACATTGAATCGACGTTTAAAGATGGGCATGCTACTACGAGAGCTGAGCAGCTGCTGCGAGAACGAGTCCAGCAAAGGAAAACGTTTTCATTACGAGCCAGAATCACAACAATCTCTTATCCGTCGCACAAAAAAATTGACTCGCGAAAATCTGCTGCATCTGGGGATCGAACCTGAGTATTACGTCGATCCAGCCACTGGCTGCATTCAACATGCAGTAATGCATGTCGTATCAATTCAAGCGCCCCGACTAAAGCTTCCCGAGCTAGGAAAAAGCCAGGAAGCTCTGGAGATATCTTCCCAAATGGGTGTCAATTACGCACGCATGGAATTTCAAAACATGCCCTGGGATGGTTGGCCAGTGGATATACAAAACAAGAAATACCCATGCAAGTACAACTTCAAATTATGTACTTGTATTCACTTGGTGTATGCGTTGAAGATGGTGGTTAGTATTGACAATGAAGGAAACAGAGTATTCGTGAATCGACGCTATGCAGGGAAAAGACGACGTGATGGACGCACGGAAACTTTGGGCGGACGTCCTCCTTCTATCGGCCCTGCACTTTCGTTCATATGAATACCGAAGATCTTCACGGTAGATAATGTATCCGGACCACACGATGATCAGTTCTCATGAAGCTTAGTCTTTCGGGTGCGTGATGTCACTACGGCTTTCATTCAAGTAGCTCGCATAGTTGAATTGTTAGTAAGTTGAAAAGAATTACTTCCTCAGTCCGAAAATATTAGCGGGCTTCGGTATGAAAGGTGTCCGAAAATATAAGCGCTAAGTTCGATTTTCACTAGTGGGTTTCTGCTCGGCCGAACTTACGTAGGCTATTGCCTTGCGGTACACATTCTCGTTGCAGACCAAGGAAAGCGGAAGCAAACCGTTGCTACCACGTAGCTGGTCCTTGGACAGATGGGGAATCTTGTACTTGTTACAGCCGTCGACTCGCATCGTGGCCTGGAGCACCGACTGCAGCGTGAGGAATACACTGTCGATCTTAGTGTACTCGAGCTGACGGAAAGCAGCGTCAACGTTGTCGACTAGGTCTTCTATAGTTTTAGCTTTCTTCTTGTATTGTAGCGACTGTAGTGAAGCGAAAAAGCCAAGGTCGTTGGCATTGAAATCTGGCGAGTTGGCCGGTTGGGGGCTAATTTTCACATCCCAACCACCCTCACGACAAGCGTCCAGCACCTCGGGATCATCGGCGGCGACGTGTGGCTTGGCGTTGTCATGCTGCAGCACGACACGCTTACCTGATGGCCATACCGCTTTGATGCGCGGTAAAACCATCCGGCAAAGCGCTTGTCGATAAATGTCACGGTCCACGGTATACGTTTTCAGCTCTAACGTTCCAGCATCACGATTTTTGCTAGATCGCTGTGCCGGTTCATACACAGCGAATGGCCACAGACCAATCTTTCCATCCCACACGCAGCGCTCCTTAGCAACCCAACGAGGACGTGCCACAGCGCACAAAAACATCACTTTCACAATATAGTTCTTGTTCTTCAAAGTGAAATGAGGGTCCTCCTCTTGCTCTCCGAGATAGAACCGCTGTTTGTCCTTCTTTAAGTAGAACCATTTCTCGTCTAAGTGCACATACTCCATCATGCTGTCAAACATCATTCTGCTTCCAGACGCCGATTTCACAAATCCAGTTGCGAACTTCACTCGCTCAACTCGTTGTTCATCTGTAAGCATTGGCTTAGCTCGAGCAGTGTGAACGCGAAACACACCAGCCATAAAGTAGTCATGCAGCGTAGATTTAGGAATACCGAGTTTGTTCGCTAAAGTGCGAAGTTCCGTCCTATCTTCGAGGGGGATAAGTGCGATGGCATGGTTGAGGTCGTGACGGAAATCTTCGGTCAGGAGCGACTTGCGTCCGCTCCTCCCCTTCCTGCCGCTGTCGTAATTGATTGGGTTGCCCGCCTGGATGTCTTGGACCGCTCGGCGCCAAAGGCGCGAGATCTGGTTGCCACTGCACTCAAACTTTTCTGCACACTCCCGAATGGCGCCTTGTCGGGGTTGCAGCTCGCTACTGACGCCAAGCAGGAAGGCGACAGCTTCAGCACGCTCTCTGGGGGTAAGGTTCTTTCTTCTGCCGGGGCCTGTAGCGTGTGAAGAAGTCATGGGGAGAACTGGCGTAGACTGGAATGCGGTAGATCTGGAACTAACTATACGTGAACGGCTGTAACTTCTTCAGTACTCAATAAAATCCCGCCGGACGGCCACCGAATTAATCCTTAAGCGCAGCGCTTAAATTTGAGCCAATCCGCGAGTATTATAAATCGGTTTTGGGCTTAAAACGAGATTATCATTCTAAGCCCGCTTATATTCTCGGACAGAGGAAGTACAACTTATACAAACGAATGACCACCTCATTCATATTCTCAATCGTTTATCTGCACACGCGGCTTCCCAACGACGTTTAACATTGTCTGCACAGTATGTCACTACGGCTGTCGCATTATACACTGGAGAGTTCCATGAAGCGCGTTAGTTAGTCACTCTTGACAGCTAAAGCTCCTCATGGCCAATAGGCATGAAACGGGTGTACGTGTACGCGCAGTAATGTGTCTAATCTCGATTCGAGATATTGTCACTGCGGATTTCATGCCTACATGTTATTCGACGCTTCGCCATGGACAGGTTCTCCACGTGCGCGTCCGTTATCTCTGCACAGTCTGAGTAGAGTCACGTTGTGTACCTCAAGGCGCAATAGATGCTGTTTCTTCGAGCGCATGTACTTACTGTTGACACCTTCGCTGTTGACGCATGCTGCGCGTGCGGCACGTATACGCTTGACATATCCGGTGTAAACGCGTTTCAGGATCTTGGGATCCGGGGCGCCGCATATCTCTAACTCTGTTCTTCGAAGGCAGGCTTCGAGTATCTCAATCTCGTCCTTTGGGACGTCTTCGTCGTCGTCCAGAATGCTCATAGTGCTATCGCGGCCTGATTGCCAATACCTCCGTCTCATGTCCTTCCCCTGTTGGCTTCGTAGAAACCTCTTATCCTTCGTCCTGCGTTCATCCAGCGTCATGTCCTTTCTGGACCAGGCGTATTCTCGGACCTTAGCGCCGCCGTACATCCTACACATGATCCAGAAGCGTCCGTCCATCGTTCTGGCTGATCCGCGAATGAACTTGTCCTACTAAACTGTATTTAAGTATACGGCTTCACTCGGGATTAAGTTACGGTACTCTCGTTCAAATCACGGTACTCCTTAATACACGTCACGGTTCGCCTTTTACTACTTACGGTACTCTCGTTCAAATCACGGTACGTCTTTCAGCGTTTACGGTACTACACTAAGTACCGTAAATGATCAGAAGCGTACCGTATCGCAGATCGAAGTACCGTGATGTTTAGAAACGTACCGTAAGATACGAAAGCGTACAGTTTCGCGTTCCTTATACTAAATTCTATACTAATATTGTCGTGGTATGCATACCTACGTTTCTGAGGCTCTATTCAAATCGACATCACTACGCTTTTCCTACATATGCAACCCCCGGTAACATCACACGATACGAGCCACCTGTGTATGATACCTACTCTTTCAACCAAGCATCTCATGTTCAAAATTGATTATCCTGCGGTAAAAAAACCTGAAGAGATTTCGAGTTAGACAACGTAGCCGATGTCACTGCGGCTTTCACGAGCTCTCCCTTTATTCCGTAGTATCTTGACGATTAGAAGCAGTTTCGCGACTTCGGAGTAGGCCAGGGGTTGTTCTTCGCCTTCATCCTCTATTGGGCCGCTTGGCGCTCCTTGTATGTATTTACCATTCTCTCAGTAGTATCGGCTGCTTCTAATACACTACGTTCCTGGTCGCATTCGTCCTTGTCCAAGGTGTCGGTCAGGTCGATTGCAGGAGTAGCTGTTGTCTCTTCCTCCTCGGTCGCTGATTCTTCGCTGCTGATAAGGTCAATCGCTTCCGCTGTTGAGCTCATCTTTCGTCGAATGACGAACTTCAAAATGCTTGGATACGCCCAACCACACAATCACTACTTACTAATGTGTGAGGCGTACACAGTAGTCCGCTGTTCCAGTTTCAAAAGTAGGTATGAAGGCCTTCCAAATCCGGGTGGGGTCGTTGAACCCTATTCCAGTTTCAAAAGTAGGTATGAACGACTTCCAAATCCGGGTGGGGTCGTTGAACCCGTTGATTCCCCGGAAGCATCCCCAGGGGCAGAGTCAGTACCTGTCTAGCCTGTACAGGACCAGGCCCGTTTGGACGTTCTCTAGTCTTATGGTGCTGAGTTTATGGTGATTTCAAGATCTGAAGTTGTAAGTTTAACGTTTCCTCATATTATTACGTTGTCACCACACAAAAAAGTGTCGACCAGTGGTTTGTTTTGTTGTAGCCACACAAATAAAGTTTTGTTTTGTTGTAACCACAAGAGTTTCGTTTTGTTGTAGCCACAAAAATAGTGTTTTGTTGTAATTCGTTTTGTTGTTACCCAAAAATTCGTTTTACTTACGTTGTGTCGATTATTATGTAGCTTACGTTCGTTACTCAGTTTCCAATTTGAGATGAAGCGATCTTTCGACAACTCCGACGACGTAGGCGAGCGTCCGAACAAGTGCCCATGTCTGCGTTCGATTCAATACCTCGACACGATCAACAACCTGGCGGCATTAATTCGCGAACAATCCACACAAATTGCCACTTTGCAGGAAGGATTGCGCACATCTCATGCAACTACTGAGATCCAAGAACGATTGTTGGAAGAGGACGGGATGTTCAGCAGTGATGGGGACGAACTTGAAATGTTCGGTACGGATGGTGAGGAGTCGGAAGATGATGGTGACGAAGCGTATTACGACGATGACTACACGGATGATGAATGTGAATACAGCTATATCACGGACGACAGCGATTTCGAGGATAGCGATGAAGATGAGGAGCCGTGGTTTATAGAAAATTTTGACCAATACGAAATCATCGATTTGACTGATGATTAAATCACTGCGAATCTGTTGACTGTTCCCGGAGGAAGGAATTTCGGCATTTTCCCGCGATATCCATAAAAAATTCAGGTTTTCTTTGATTGACGTTCTCTTTAGATGGAAATATAGGAATATAAAAACTTTTCCTTAGTTTTTGCATATCTTATGATAATCTATTGTTTGGTTGTTGCTATTGTTCTGTCGTCCGTGCAGCTCGCTTTTACACCGGCCAAAAAAATTTAAGTGAAACCATGACGAGCGCACATTATTTCAGTTGTTGAAACCTCTGCATGGCGTGTTACTCACTTCTCCTGGGTGCTCTTTCATTTCTCAAATTCCTTTGGCCATGCCACGAGGGGCAAGGAAGAGAACGAGAGAGGAAATTCTAGATAAATTACGGAGAAATGCAGCTGTAAATGCAACACCGAGTGGTCCTGAAGAGCCCACAGAGAGGAAACGGCGAAGATCAAGACGAAGCGCGAACCGCTGCCGATTGAACCAACAGTTGGCAGCTCTACAGCTAAATAAAGACACCTCTGCGTCTGCCGTGGATATGGCGCCAGGCACTAATACAGCACTTGGATTGCAGGATTTTCCTGATCCAAATGGCCAGGGGGTTGCTTATGCCGTAGCTGAAAATGCCGGCCCCGCAGCCTCTCCTTCGGTATTCGCTGTCGGAACCTCACCAGCACCTGTCGCAACTAGACGTAGGGTGAATATGCCAGAGTCTCAGTTAGTTCGCGTTCGAGCGAGAGATGCAGAACGACAACAGCGGCGAAGAACTAATATGTCTGGGTCACTACGGGAACTCGAGCGTAGACGCGATGTAGAATATTCTCGCGAAAGAAGACTGAACAGTGCTATACAAACGGCCCAACACGAAACACTGGAAGATGAACAGCGGCTGCTCTTGAGAGAAGCAGCCCGACTCCTAAGAAGGGTCTTGCAAACCACGAAAACTTTGGTCCCACAACGGTTCCAAACAAACTTCACTACTTCACACGATACACTGACAACAGACAGGAAAACGAGAGGACCTGTCAACACTGCGATGCGTGGAAGTTCCCGAGGGAGACACCCGGCTGCTGCTGCCGTAACGGTTTAGTAAGAGTTCCTGCTCCCCAACGCGCTCCTGCACAATTGTTACCACTATTCAGCAATCCAAGGTTTATGAATTCGATCCGAGCCTACAACAATGTGTTCGCTTTCACTTCTATGGGTGCTTCTACTTCTCGCCCCCTCGATGTCGATGAGAGTGTCTCAAGAGATGGTGTGTACAACTTTCGAGTTCAGGGTTCGGTTTGTCACCGCCTGGGATCCCTGCTACCACCTTCTAACAGGCGAGCAATGTATGCGCAGGTATATATAAATGATCCTGACATGGACGCACGCGTGGTAAGCCGCATGGGGATGACCGATGGGTTAGACCAGAATATAATCGAAACGATCGACCAGGTTATGACAACAAACAACGAGTACACTCAGGTTTTTTTTTAACGCTCGCAACCTTTTGATAGCGCGGGCTGGACAAAATTATCAGGATGCTCTGACAGAGTATGAGCGGCGTTTAGAGTCGGGGGAAGCTACGCCTCAAGATAATCCGGCGTTGCATCTATCTGAATTCCTTCGAAATGACGACGATCTCAGACTTCGTTTACATGTAACAAGAAACGCGCACCCTGGAACTCACAACACCCCGACTGCTTCGGAAGTTGCAGCTATTGTGATTGATCGGAGCAGCTGAGCACAGAGACATCATACTGAACACCAGAAGCGGAGGTTTTAAGCGCATCTTTGAGACAAGCGAGAACTATGATCCGCTGCAATATCCTATCCTTTTTCCGTATGGGGAACGGGGGTGGACTTATGACCTTCCTTACGTGGGAAATCCTCTCGACAACGAGGGAAAACCAAAAACCATGTCGCTTCGAGAGTTTGAAGCTTATCTGCTCTATGATCGAACCTCGAGCGAGTCTCTCATTTTTCGAGGAGGCCGTCTGATGCAGCAGTACTGTGTAGATCAATGGGCTAAGTGTGAGCAGGAACGGTTGCGCTACATAGAATTGAACCAACTCCAATATCGGCTAGAGACTCTCCACGGTCTAGCTGATGCATTGCGTAGCGAATCCGTCGAAGTGCACAGAGTCGTTGCTGATGAAGCGGCTAGACGAAGGCGAACTGGAGGCCGTACGGAACAAGCACGCGCTTCGCGAGGCGAATCAACAGAGCTGGATGCTGACGAGATTGGTCGTAAGATCATTATACCTCCCAAATTTACCGGAGGTCCTCGGTATATGTACCAGAGATTTTTGGACGCTATGGCAATTATAAGAGAGACTGGAGTTCCCAGTTTGTTCATCACCATGACATGCAATCCTCACTGGCCAGAAATCAAGGATAATCTTCGCCGAGGACAAACAGCTTCTGATCGACCGGATATTGTGGCCAGGGTGTTCATGCAGAAACTGAAGGAACTTAACAAGGATCTTGACGAGGGATTATTGGGTATTCAAGCGGCCAGGGTCCATGTTGTGGAGTATCAGAAGCGTGGCCTTCCCCACGCGCATATACTTCTTATTTTGCGACCAGAAGATAAGCCTACCAGTGCTGAGGATGTCGACAATATAGTGTCAGCAGAACTTCCCGATAAAGAGAATCACCCTGTGCTCTACGCAACCGTGATTTCGAGTATGTTGCACCTGTGGACGGCAAAATCCACGCAGTCCATGCATGAAAAATGGTAGATGCTCAAAGAAATTTCCCAAGCCACTGTCCGAAGAGACCAGTATGACAGCTGATAACTACCCAACGTACAGACGTCGCCGTCGCCCTGAAGGTTTTCTAAATCACAAAGGAAGGTGTGGGATAATGCCACCATTAATCAGTGGATCGTGCCATACAATGCGTTTCTTTCGCAGAAATACAACTGCCACATAAACGTCGAGGTATGCGCAACGAACAAAGCAATCAAGTATATCTATAAGTACGTCTATAAAGGATCGGACATGACGACAATCACCATTGATGGCCAGGATATTGAAGTGAATGAGATTCAACAGTATCTGTTAGGACGCTATATTTCGCCTGTAGAGGCTTGCAATCGTCTTTTCAGGCATCCTACGCAAGGTTCCACTAATTCGGTTGTTAACCTCCCGATTCACTTGGAGAATATGAACATGGTGGCCTACCGTGGCCTGGCATCGACGGCGCACCTTCATAATTTAATTTACAGAGGGAGTCGAACAATGTTGACGGAGTTTTTTAAACTCTGCGCTTCTGATCCTGAAGGGACAGTGGGTTTGCTGTACAAGGATGTTCCCACCAAGTTCAGGTGGCACAACAGCCAATGGAAGCCATACAAAAAGTATGTGGCGTCGTTGGGACGTATCGTCCATGTTTCTCCGCAGGATCCAGATAGATTCTACCTAAGGCTTCTACTCAGTAACCGACGGTCTCCAAAGTCTTTTGAGGATCTCCGCATAGTTGGGTCTACCACATACCTTACGTTCCGAGATGCTGCGTTTGCCCTTGGTTACTTGGAAGACGATCAAGAGTGGTTGCATTGCCTTACTGAAGCAGCGGCAGAGAAAATGCCGAATCAATTGCGACAGCTCTTCGGGATTATACTGGTGTATTCTTTACCTACTCGAGCTGATGCATTGTGGGACAAGTTCAAAGGACAGATTTCGGAGGACTTTGTGAGAAACATCGAGTCAAGTGACCTAACAAATCATGTACTGCGCGGGGAGGGTGTCCGCCTAAGAATGGGGGAATACAAATCTTTGAAGTACTTGGCTCGATACTTGGCCTCCAACGACAAGACGCTGGATACCTATGGTCTCCCTGTGCTTGAATCCTACAATGACGTCTCCTTCGAGATGGACGGTCCGGAGACTTCGTCTATTGTTCAGCAAGAACTTAACGCGTACAGTCAGACGGAACTTGAGCATGTTGCAGAACAGGTTGATGACTTGAACCACAATCAAAGAGAGGTATTTGACCAAGTGATACAAGCGGTGAATCATCCAGTGCAAGGGGAAAAATATATTCCTGGATGGTCCTGGCGGAACCGGAAAGTCATTTCTACTAGAACAGATACTTGCGCATGTTCGTCTCCAGGGGAAAATAGCCATTGCAGTGGCTTCGAGTGGGATCGCGGCAACATTGTTGACAGGAGGCCATACCGCACATTCGACTTTCCGTATCCCACTCAAGCTATGGGAACATTCGACATGCAGCCTTTCGTGGCAGAGCCAAAAATCAGATCTGATTCGAAACGCCAACTTGATAATCTGGGACGAGGCACCAATGATGCATAGGGGGTGCTTTGAGGCGGTGGATAGGACGTTTCGTGATATTATGAAGAATGAGGAGCCGTTGGTGGAAAAGTCATGGTTTTCAGTGGGGATCACCGCCAAATATTACCTGTTCTAAAGGATGCAACACGAGCAGAAACGATTGCAGCTTGCTTCAAGAGTTCGCCTTTGTGGGAGCATTTGAGGCAAGTACGTCTCACAGAAAATATGCGTGTCCGGACGGCCCCCAACCCTGCCAGCGCAGCCGAGTTAGCAGAGTTCTCCGAGTTCTTACTTCAGATTGGTGAGGGCCGTTACCCAGTGAACCAGGATATCAGTGAGAACGACATTTGCATTCCCCGCGACATGTGTGTTTTTCCTGAGCCTCGCGAAGCTGTACCGATAGTTGAGGAGCACAGAGACGATGACAATGATATGGAGACGCCTCCAAACTTTAACCTACTACCAGATATAGAACCCATCGCTGGGGACTCGGATGAAATTGAAGAAGACAGACGAGCTCGCAATATCAACGCTTTGGTCGAAGCAGTGTACCCAGGTGTTGACGGGGATAACTTACCAGACAAGTACTTCGTGGAAAGAGCTATTTTGGCCCCTACCAACGCAAGTGTTCGGCGGATCAACAATATGATATCAGAACGCCTTACTGGAGATACAAAAGAGTATTTATCGATTGACAGCCTTGAGGGAGTCGCGGATCCTAACATGTTTGAACTGGAGTTCTTGAACTCATTGAACTTTTCCGGGATTCCACCCCATAAAATCGTTTTGAAATCTGGGACACCGATCATTATGATTCGCAATCTCAACAGTGATGCCGGGCTGTGTAATGGCACTCGGCTTCGTGTGGTATCGCTGCGTGAGAGGGGCATTGAAGCCACAATAATGTCTGGACCATCAAAGGGTAAGAACGTTTTTATTCCACGTATTATCTTCTACACAGAGGATGATGACAAAGATTTCCCATTCAAGATGAAGCGTAAGCAATTTCCTGTAGTTCCAGCTTTTGCAATGACGATCAACAAGGCACAAGGGCAGTCGATCCATCACGTAGGAATTTACTTGAAATCTCCCGTATTTGCGCACGGGCAACTGTATGTAGCTCTATCCAGAGTAACATCGAGAAAGGCAATTAAGATCGCGGTTGACCCAGAGGCTATCGATGAAGATGGGAGAGTACACACCAAAAACATTGTTTCCAGAGAAATTTTTGACCAGGAGGTGGTTTAATAAAAAATCATACATTTACATGAACAATACCGTACTACAGGAATTTGTTTTAAAATTGGAACACATTATTTACTATTTTCTTAACAATAACGTATGTTTTAACTCGCGTATTAAACTCCCGCCGCAGCGCAGCGGAGGCGGTCTTTGCCAACTACTGGGACAAACGACGCCCATAGCGCCCGCGGAGCGGGCGCCCAGAGCGCTAGTAGCTCCAAATATAAAACAAAATATTTAAATAACATAGTAAAAATTGGCTTTGTTTGTAAAACCTCTCAACCTTTATAATTGAGATGGTGGAATCTGGAATAAATCTCTACAAGCTACTCAATCCAGAAAAGGAATTTAGATCATTCGTAAGAACTGCGAGATGACATAATGGTAAGTTATTTGCTGGTTGAGCTGCCACAGATCCTGAGCTCTCAGATTCTACGAGGCTCTTCCTCTCTTCGTTTATTTCTAATGTAATACACGAAATAAGTTGTGGTCCAGTATTTTGCTTTAGTATTGAGCACAAGGTACTAAATCTATGAGGAAGTAAATTGGTTGAACTGCCCACGATACAAGACGGCTACCTCTCTCTAACTTTTTAACCTACCAGACACAAGTTTCCAGCTCTTCTTTTCCTGTCTGCCTAGTGCGTTGCTATGACATCATGACAGTAATTACTAGTAATGGAATCAACGATTGTGATTCCGAATCCGTGAGCCGATCTCACGGTTAGGTAGGTAAAATACTGCTGTCTAGTACATGTATAAATAATATAAAGCATGCGACATGGTATGTGTTTTGTGGAGTCAAGTAGTACACACGTGTACCCTGTGCTAAGACTGTACTGTATCACGCTGTGTGATTCACGCACTACAGTACATTCCATTGACGTCAGGTTGCGTATCAATCAAGCGTAGCTTACCGCCACCACCCATGCTCTTCTGCATGTGTCCCACACGTGGCGAGCGCCTATCACAAGTCCAAATTCACCAGTAGACCGGCATCACAGGCTTTGAGCCATCCCCAAATGTACAAAAACGTTCATTTGAGGGTCCTTTGTAAACGTCTGCCAAAATGTCGTTGACCAAGAGATCACCCAACGTATCTGCACGACTCTATACCTCCAACTACTCTGCTAGACCAACTACATGTAAGGGGATGCCACTCAATGATGTAAAGCGAAGGAGGTGCATCAAGTCTGTCCTTTGGGTTCGAACAGCGAATTTTGTTGATGAGATCCAGTGTACCTGCTGTGTATGTCTTGTAAACTGTACGCTGCAGGAGTTAACGCCTGCGCAGGCATTAACTCCTAGGATTGTGAATTGGCACTGATCCGACAAACAGGGCGAAAGTATGCTCAAGAATCCCATGTTGGATAGCAAAACGGATCACTATTGATACATGTGCGTAGATAACCAACAGACTGCTGCTCTATCCAACAGACGAGGTCTGGCTACAACTGATGGCCTAACTTGCCTGTCATCTTTGATTGGGATCCGCCTCAGCTTTTCGATCATTTCGCAAACTGCACTCGACTACCAACACCTGAACTTGTTTTGCTCTCAAGAAAAATGCGTATGATTCAGGTCGTGTTCATGCTTCTGATTGCTCTTTTTGCAAGTTGTGAGGCGACTACCACCCCCACCAAGCACCAACTCACGATCTCCACGATAAATGCTTCGGCGACTGCCAAGGCACTTGAAAAGTGGAACCACGATAGTGTCTAGCGGCACAGCCTCTGGTGAAATGGTAACTGTGACGGTCTACAACGACAATGGACTCTGGCAGCGATTCCAGCGGTGGTGGAATAGTTTGTTCCACACGTCTTCATCGCGTCTTCTTCGACAAGAGTGAATAGTATTCACACCTCATGTATATATATATAGGTAGTATGAAACGAGCCCAACCCAACGAAAATGAAAAAAAATATCCCACAGCAGATCATTAAACGTTACGGGTAAATTTGTCTAATGCTATGACGTTTGTGTCCATGAAATGTCGTAGACGTGAGCTACAACAAGTGTGTAGCAAAAAATGACACAGTTCTGGTGTTCAGTGCTTTAAAATATCAGGCTCGAGAGCAAAAAGTAGTGGAGATCATCTGCACGGATCGTTAACGTCATTACACAATAATAAGTTCTCTTCTACCAATGACAAACTATAGATTTTTCGGCCAAGCGCTTTCTAGCCATTCTTATCTACTTCATAATACAGCGTATGCCTCGATAAAACCCAGATTATAGCAATTGGGATCAAATGTTCTCCACTAAGTAGCTACAAAGCCAACTACTGAGTCGATATCTTCCGAACGGTCACAACTCAAGGTCTTCATTTTGATGGATCAGAATGCGGTGGCGATTCTGTGGCAACGTCGTCCAGCGCGTGGTGGTAATGACTCAATTTACCATTTGGTGGCAAGCTCAAGTTATCGCTTCTGAATGCTGGACTAGCGCCAATGGGAATGAAATTTGCTCGAATGACCCGACGGGACTTCGAGCAGTGTGGTGGTTCTTCTTCGTGCTGTGTTTGTTTGCAAGCATTGCATCGGGGTGTTTCGACGCAGACTGGTGGCCAGCAGATCGAGATATCCAAACTACAAATCTCGAGAGTGGATTGCTCGAAGACGAGAAAGCGTTGAGTGTATCACTCGTACATCCATTGCTGGGTGCACATAACAAGATGCAGCAAGCGATCCCGCCACCCCCGATACCCGTGTATCGATATCTAGATCCTTAGCCGAGCACCAACGTCTATTCGCACAAATGAACGATTTTGCTAGCTTTCTCTACTCCTGTTCATCGCCCTCCGGGTGGTCCGTCGAGACTTCACCGCTGGGATTAGCATAGCTTAACTGTGCATACACTGCCTCTTCAGACGCACGTGCTGAGTTCCCATCGGTAAACTGTGTGTCTGTGTCGGGATAGGACGCCACTGTGTCGCCTTCGATACGTTGACGTTTGGTCGCTGGCATCTGATACTGCTCTGGGTAATCAAACGCAGCATCCTCAGTCGTGGCTGCACCCTTGGCATGCATCATAGCGATAATCGCATCGCGATCCGCACGTTCACCCGCTTCTTTCGCTACAGGATTCGGATCATCAAACGCCCAGCGCACATTCAAAACCTCATCACTCTGGAGCGATTGGTTGGCCATCGCTTCCTTCGCAAACTCGGCACTAGTACGATGACGAAATCTCACAAAGCAGATCGATTTGCGGTTGATCACGTTAATGTTCTCGACTTCTCCCCACTCTCCAAACTGCTTCCAAAGCGCTTCTTCCTGTTCCTTCAGCGCCTGTCCCATGGTGCTCTTAATGCCTCCCACATACAATGTCCGTGAGTTCCGCGTAAAGTTTCCCACACCTGCCATATCATCTCGATCCGTAGCATGTCGTTCGCGTCCAAAACAGTCGCGCATCATGCCGATCCTCGCTTCGTCCGCCGCAGACGGCAGTCGGTGGTAGTAGCTGCACTCTGCTCCTCTGGCACACATGCCACGTGCAAAGTGCACGCAAAAGTACTTATTAGCTTTGCTCACCACATCAGCCTTGGTCTTGCCAGCGTCCCGTTCGAGGTCGCAGCGCGTGGTGGCCGGCTCCTTGCCGCGTGCGTCGTTCCAATGGTCCCCCACGTACTTGTCGTACCAAATATTATACTCGTACGCTCCTTCAAGCTGTGAATTGGCTGTAGGCATCGCGTCCAGCTGCTTGCGGGCCGGGCGGGCCATGAACTTGGCGTTGAGCCTCTCGTAGCGGTCGCCCTCATCCACTCCCGCTTTGCCGCGTCCGAACCAGCCCGTGGCGTGGGGAGCTGCGCCCATCTCTTCAGGTCGCTCCCACTGCGTCTCGTTCGTCTCCGTGTTGTAGTAGTAAATCTTGTGGGACGCAGGGTCCAGCGCCTCGCGCCACGTGTGTGTACGGGCCTTGCTGTCCACCACCAAAGCGTCGGGATCCTCCACTTTGGGCGCGCGGCAGCGGAAGCAACGCTTGCGACGCGCGTAGTTGTCATGGCCGCAATCAGCACAGATCCAGTTCTTCTCATACACGGCGTAGGACGCACCTACGTCGCCGCGTGTCCCCACGGCAGTCACTTGAACTGGTTCCTCGCGGTCATTAGCGGAGCTCATGACGCTAGATGAATGATCACAAAATCGAGGGATTAGTGGACTATATTTTGGAATATAGACTTTAGTCCTTGAAGTAAGGACTATTTTAGAGGACAAACAAGAACTGTACAGGTCATGGACTCATGCGGCAGATATTGGCTTTAAACTCTGGATGCTGTTGCTTTGCAATGCCTGGATGTCAGTCGATATCAATGTAGCGACCAGCTGACTATGTTTGCTGCTTGGACCAATTTACATTCAGGTCAGTCGAGGACTTTGCGTCACTGTCATATCGTCGCTACGTGAGTTGGATCAGACGCAGCTAAGATGGCTTCACTACGTGCAGGTCCATGAAACCTACTCTCGTCTACGCCGACTGCCTTCACGAAGCAAACGAATCAAGTCAGCAACGGAAAAAGATCAATTGGCGTTTATTCCTTCCCTCTGCTGACCTGTTTCTCTCCTCTGCTAATACGCCGTCGCTAGGGCGACAAAGGTCGGTCAATCATCTACAAGAACTGCGCCATCCAGCGGAAACCATCGGCGTATCCCATCCGACGCACCACGGAACACATGTAGAGCTCAATGGGGCGGATGTTGGCGTCCTTATCGCCACTAGCCTCCTTGCCGTACGTCTCATACAGGCCCAGTGCACTGCGCAGCTCATCCTCCGAGGCAGCACGCGGCACATCGATCTTGTTGCCCAGCACAAGGAATGGCACATTGGCCAGTTCGTCGTAGCCCAGCAGCGTGTCCAGCTCCCGCTTGGACTCGGGGAAGCGTTCGCGATCCAGAGCGTCCACCACGAAGACCACACCGTCCACAGTGGCAAAGTAGTCTCGCCACAGTCGGCGTGCCGTCTCGTGACCGCCCAAGTCGAACGTACGCAGACGCAGTTTGCCAATGATGAGCTCCTCCGAGTTCGGGTGGAGCGTGGGCTCGTGGACAGCCACACGGTCGTCCTTAAGCATGTGCAGGAGAGTGGTCTTACCGCCGTTATCCAGGCCTAGGAACAAGATCTTGGCGTTCTTGTGGTACAGTCCTGTAGTATTGCATCCAATATTAGAACAATTCCTTGACTGAGATTTCTAGAGATCAAGTCGCTAGGCGGCTCTAGATCCATCCACAGCGCCGTCGTAATGGACGGTCCAAAGTATGACAAGCACGAACGCACCTAGATAGCCCAGCACGTTGTAGAACCAGTCGAAGACGAACATGATGACGGGGGCGTTTCTTCCTCTTGGACGACTGCAAACCGCGAAATGAACGGGAGCTAACGGAAGAAAACAGCGGTTCGACGGGATTTTTAGCTAATCAAATCGTTGGAATCTGAGCCACGAACCAAGCCTCCATTCGTCAAAACTAGCGGCGAAAAATTGAATTCGTCGTTGTGATTGATCGAAAATGAGTTGAATAGACTTGGGGGTTTTAGAGCAAAGGATGCGGCGACGGGGTGTAGGCATCGGCGCTGTGCGTAAGAAGCAGGAGCAGGCCAAGCAGTTCTCGGAGGTGGGCGAGCAGATCGTGGAAGCTAATTTAACCCATGTATCGTCGCAGTTGGAGCTGTTCCGCACGAACCTGCAGGCGTTCGCTATTAAATACAAGAACAATATCAAGAAGGACCCAGACTTTCGACGTAAATTCCAAGTTATGTGCGCTAAGATTGGTGTGGACCCTTTAGCGTCCAAGAAGGGATTCTGGTCGGAGCTGCTGGATGTGGGAGACTTTTACTATGAACTGGCAGTGCAGATTATTGAGGTGTGTATCATCACGAGACCCAAGAACGGCGGACTCATTGGCATGAGCGACTTGTTGCGGCTTCTGGAGAAGAAGAGGGGACCAGCCATGCAGACTGTCACGGACGATGATGTGAAGAGGGCAGTGAAGAAGCTCAGTGTGCTGGGAGAGGGCTTCCAGTTGATCGACATGGAGGAGAGGACGATGGTAGGGACACTGCGAGCTGCCTGAGAGTTGGAGACTCATGAGAGTGTTGTGGTGGCAGGTTGTGACGGTGCCAGTGGTGTTGAGTCAGGATCACTCGACGATCCTGGCGTTGGCGCAGACGACAGGTGGCATGGTCAATGTCAGTATCCTCGCGCGTGAGTTGCAATGGGACAAGAAGCGGAGTATGCTGGCGTTGAATGTCCTGCTGCGAGAAGGCATGACGTGGCTGGATGAACAGGTGCGGAAAGCTGTAGTGGAGGTTGAGATAATGGACTCATGTGTGGTGTTGTGCAGACAAGCGAACCTTCGTACTTCTTCCCGAGTATCACACTGTCGGGTACTTACACATAGTCCTAGCATTGGGAGTGATACAGTGTAGATCATGTTGAAGTTTTAAAGCTGCAGTCGTAGCGCTTTCTACGTATGAATCGTACTTAGCGATTTTCTTTTAATTCAGTACTAAGTAGGAAGCATGGGGAAGCCTCGCTTCGTGTGTGAGTATTGCAACAAGTCGTTCGAGGACTCGCACGAGGCGCGCCAACGACACAACCGGGGGCGCAACCACAAGGCCAACGTCAAGTTCTGGTACGACAGCTTCGCAGGTAGGACTCCCAATGCAATTACTACAAAATTGCTATTCACCTGCATCTTGACAGATCAAGAGCGACATGCGGCTGCTCGGCAGAACACAACAGGCCAAGAACCTCCTGTGTGGACATCAGTAAATATGTCGTCAGTGCCACGCAGCCAAGAGCCGACATTACACAATCTACCGCCCTCAATGCACCCTGCTCCACCCGGCTCGTTCTTCTACTGCCGATCCGTTTGGGGCTAAAAACACCATCTAAACAGGCCAAACTATTGACAAGGTTGCACATTTCAACACTGCTAACCAGATACAATCCCTTTTGAGACGACAGTTCATTCTTGCGTTGTTGCAAGCACGCGGCTTATCCGCCCTGGATCCATGGGTGCATGGCGATCTGCTCTACCGTCAGACGCCTCGACGGGTCGTCCACAATCAGCATTTTCGACATCAGGTCACGCACACTCGCGGATACGTGGTCCATGCCCCATGAGTCTAACATGTCGCCCATGAGGCCCTGTGCGATCATCTGGAAGCGCGGATCCGCGTCGTCTGGACGCTCGAAGGGCGGTGCTCCAGTTACCATGATGAAAAGCATGACTCCCGTCGACCAAATATCTGCCGAGAAGCCGTTGAAGGGAACTTGATTGCGGTAAATCTGAGCGTAGAAAACAATGTTGAATCGGTCAGCGATTCAGTCAAGCACTTGTCATGGTAGTAACGTACCTCAGGAGGCATGTAAAAGATTTTTCCAACAGCGCCAGCAGGTGGCAACGAATATGTCATGCCATGCGCATCAACAGGAATACCAATTGACAGACCGAAATCAATGATCTATCGCAAAACATCAAACAAGTAAGAAACCTGCGGCAACTCTAGGTACCCCACGTGTACGTACCTTTGACGTATCACCATCCAGTAGCACATTTTCTAGGGACATGTCACGATGGCATATGTAGCGGCTCTGCAGGTAAGACAAGCCCGCGAGAACTTGGGTAAACCAGTGCCGACACTCGGCCTCCTCCATTGCGCCACCACTTTCGACCACTGAGAACAGTTCACCACCATTACAAAACGGAAGTACAGCATAGATGAAATCGGCGTCGTGCAAGCACTCAATCTGTGGGTGGAAATACAAGCCATGCCGCATGAGATACCACCAAACCAAAACTCCTCTCCGCAAACCATTTATCGTACCAACGTGAGCACGTTTTCATGACCGGGTACCGACAGATACTGCTGCGCTGCGAGCTCGACCAGCGGATTTTCTTGAAGATTGCCCTCCTCTATAATAACCTGTAGCACGTAAACCACAGCACATCATCACGTAAAACTTCTGCTTGATCGCCTCAGCTCAATCAACAGAACGCACCTTGCTCATGACCTTAATTGCCACCTCGAACTGCGTGCGCACGAAAGTGCCATTAGGCGTCATCTGCAGACGCACTGCATGCTTAACCTTGCCATAGATGCATTTCCGCAGTGTACGCACAAACTCGTACACTGCTCCAGAGCCCGAAAAGATTGCCAGCACCATACCAACACCTTCCACAGGACATCGTCGGAGCTCTGCGTTCATGAAACGTACTTCCTGCGGGATCGGCGAGCTCAATCCATTGTGGTCGAACTCTTCCGAGCCAGTACGAAAGACGTCGTCTGACGGGTTAATGCCCAAGGCCTGTAGTTGCTGCTGGAGTTCCGCCGACACTTCCTGCATCGCTGCTTCTTCACTCACAGAGTCGCTGGTCTGCTCACTGATTACCTTGAGTTCTGAGACACTGTTGGAGCGCTCTACGCTGCACGTGGTCGGTGGTTCACTAGGTGGTTCCCTAGGGGGAGGCTCAGTCTTGGCGCGGTCTCGGGTAGAAGAACTCTTGCCTAGTAATGCGCCCGCCCACGAGCGGAACCGGTCGAGTGCGCGCGTGCGGGGAGGACGCTGGCTGGGGGCGCGCGCTCTCGTGTTGGCCTCTGGTCGGTCGATCGCCTACGAGCGAGCGAGCCGGCGGGTCGACGCTTGTCCACACGATGTGCTCGCTCTACTCCAGAGACAGGGAGAGACACAGTGAGGGGAGGACGCGGGTAGAAATCCAAGCGTCCAAGTACCACCTTACACACTGGCAGTAACACGAGAGACGGAGGGGACGACGGCGGATCAAGACGATCAGCGATCGAGTCAAGACGAGCGGAGTGAACACTGCTCGTTCTTCAGTTGGCACTGTTTAGAACGGCGTTCTACGATTCGACGGGCTTTGTATGACCGATTTGAATGCTCCAGAAACACGTGCTTCGGAGATCAAATTGGGTTTTAGATCTGTGGCATCAAAACTTTAAAGAATCAGATCGTGAAAACGTCCAAAAGAGTATGTCAGAACTAGTGTTTTTTACCTGTATGCAGGAGAAAACGCTAGTTCGTCCAAAAGTGTATGCACGGAAAAACGCTAGTTCGTCCAAAAGAGTATGTCCGAACTAGCGTTTTTTACCTGTATGCAAGAAAAAAAGGTAGTTCTACAGATCTGATTTGATAAGGCTCAGATCTGAATTTCTTAAAAGTCGAACACATGCCAAACTTTAGAATTTGGGAAAAGCTGCTGGTATGCTACAGTCGAGATAGCCAATGTCCTTGGTGACAGTTGAAGGGGATATGAAGAATATGACGACGTGTGTGGTGCAGAATATCAAGACATCATTGGTTATGGCAATTAATTGAACCAATTTAGCAACTTGTTTTCCTCCTCCACCATGTAAGAACTACAGACATAATGCAACCTAGTTGCCCACTTACGTTGCGACCGTCATACCCATGGCAACGACAGCAATTACTTCTAGTGCTAGACTTCAGTTGATCACGAAAACGACTTGATACAACCAAGAGAAACCAATTTAGGTCGCGACTCGTTGGATCGGCTCCAAGACTCGATTTGCTCGGGACAAGTCAATAATGGGAGCGTCTCAGTCGCTAGACGCGTTTTTCAGATCGCCAAACGTTCAAAATGACTCGGAACAGGCTGACGTGTATCAATATTTACGTCGTGTGGAGAAGACACTGTGGCTCACTGGCCCCTGGTGGGGACATGATAACGACGTTGTGGAGGTCGGAGCTGCTAAGGAACAGAGTCCCAGTAAACGCAGTGCAAAACCTCGCGATCCACTCAAGAAAATGGTGATGCAATTGTTCATTGGTCTATAGAGTTGAAATATTGAAGTTGTGAATGTGAAGGACCTGAACGAAGCACTTTGTGTCATCCCTGCCATGTTGGACGAGATGTGGGTCTCGCCACTGGTGGCACTGGTGGATTGCGTCGATCCGATTGCAAGAAGCGCAGCACTTGCATTGCTATCGAGGATTGTCCAAAGAGGTAGAGAAGTTATCGGCTAGTGATGTTTTAGGCTGGTTTACTGACTGTCGAGGCAGATTCTATCGCCAAGACTTTTATTGCTGTGAAAGGAATGGACAAAGTGATAGCTCTATTAGATAGTCACGATCAACAAGCGGCGTATCTGGCGCTGGAAGTTATCTTCGCACTCTGCGCTGGAAGTTGTACGTACCTACTGTCCATAGTAAAATGCTCACTTCTTCGTATTTCTGATGTTGTTTTTGCAACTATAAAGCTAGTGTGATTCTGCCATTTTGCGAGGCTGGACTTATTGCGCACCTTACCGAGTTAATTAAGGGTGAAGATGTGGAGCTCGTGTTGGCGTCGCTCAAAGTTCTACGACTCACACTGCGTCAGAGTGAGTTGCTGCAGAAATCACTCAGTAAATCCGAGAAGATTGACTTTCGCGATTTTCTGTTGTCGCTGTTGTAGACGCTGTGAAAACGGAGTTGGCTATGTGCAAAACGTTGTCAATACTCGTTGATCTAGTGCATTCACCACATGCTGCAATAGCCAAAACCGCCATCACGTGCATCGGATTATCGCTTCCCAATGGTACGGAAAGTCTAGCAATAAGTGTGTTATTGTTCGCTAATGTTGTTCATGCCTCAATCACAGTTGAAAACTTATCGGAACTGCTGCGACTCGGTTGTATTGACATTTTCCTGCGTTATATGGAGCCCACGAATGTCAACGCTGATGCTGCCATTTTCGCATTGTCACTTATTGCCGACGAGACAGATACAATTTTCCCACGTGAGCAGACTACTGCCGCACTTGGCCGTATGCTCGAGACACTTCGAGGAGCAGCTAAAAAGTCTGCTGCTGCGAGTGCTACGAGTTTTCTGTTCGCAAGTCTAGCCAAGTCCAGCATTTTCCACACAGCGATCTGCTTCGAGACGAATTTGGGTATCCTTGCCAAGCTTTTGGTTGGTGGTTCACCTGACGTGCTAGCATCTACTGCTTACGCACTGGGTATCGTAGCTCTCCACGCAAATGACCGTGTCCGGCAGATATTGTTCCAAGTCGATGCAGCTCAGAATTTGATGCAATTGATGATTCTTTCGCTTACTTCGTCGGGTCCTGGGCGCGACGAGAAAGTAGCTCGGATTTCGATTTTTGCTCTGGCAACGATAACAAGTGAGGCATTGGTTTCCCGCACTGGTATATTAGTACGACCGGAACTTTTGTCACAGTCTTCAGGGAGTTTAGAACCGCTGCGTACCAGCACAATTTCGAGTTGTGGCGATATGCAGGGTACCAATTTCTTGCCGCACGTGTATACTCGGGCAATTACAAGACTTGGTGCAGGGTCTACCTATGCACTAAAACTACTGGCTGCATTATGCACTGCGCCTCACGTCAAAGAGCTCATGTGTACAGCCGACAGTGTGACTAGAATGCTGGAGTATCTCCGTAAGGCGAGTACAGCATTCTTGCCAAGCTTGCTGGTACTTTTTCTTGAATGCTGTAGTTGTGACCACGAATGCGCCTGCAAAGACACTAGGTCCTTAAAATCTGTACCAGGAAGCAGCTTGATGTTCAGTACGTTTGTGGAGACTACACCCGATGCACTGCAGATACTTGGTACGTTATTCCAGAATCATCAGCCGGAGAATCTGTTCGGACTTGCGCCGCTACTGGGTGCTCTTGCAGCACACTCACAGCTACTCAGTGACCACATCAGCTCTTCGACATATTTTGTGGATCAGGTGCTGAGCATTGCTACACGACTCAATCATGAAGCACTGCATGAACAAGTTTTAGAGTTTTTGGTTGGACTCACTGCACACAAGAACGTACGGGCATTGGAACAGCTTTTTGCCAGTGATCCAGACCGCATTGCGAATTTACTTCAGGCTTCACTCAATACGCGGTGCAGCTCTTGGCAGCTACTTTACTACGTCGGCTGTTCAAACGACTAAATTCGCATGGTATCCCATCAAGAGCAGCTCAACGTCATTTAGTAAAATTGCTAGCAGGTTCTACTGTGGATGTCCAGGTATCTGTTACAGCATGTCGAGTGTGGGGGAACCTCTTCCAGTTCGAAGACAAGCGTCTTGCATTTGCTCAAATTTCTGACTCGGTGTCGGCTCTTCTTCAGCTATTACAGCGGTGCATTGCTAATCAATCGATCAACGACGGACACCTCACAGCTTTGGCTGAGGTGTCAGATAGCAATATCAACGGCTTGGAATCCGAGGAAAAGAAGACTGTGTCATCAGGTCTAAAGCCTCTGTACTGGACTATTCGAAGTACATTTCGGTCGGTTTGCTGCGAGATCGCAAAACAATCCATTGTGGTAGCGCCACACTTCTTGTGTATTATGGAGTTGTTCCTTCACGTATGTGACCCGATCGCTCGGCTGGCAATTGACACGATGAGTGAACTAGCACGATCGAAGACACCTGGTTTACGTCGTACACTAGCAGTTCCTATTGTGCTGACCGCATTCAGGAACTTCTTCGTGATCACGATCGTGTAATCAGTGGACATGGTGTACTTCCACAACGTCACGTGCTTCGCTTCCTCGGATTATTAGCGCGAAAAGATGCAGCGATCCAGCACTTGGTGGTTGAAAGTCGATTACTGGAGGCTTTATTATTGTTGTTGCAGTTGCCAGCGACTGCTTTGAATTCAGAGTTGTTGGCTGAGGCACTCGATGCTTTAGCGTGGGTATGTAGCGCCGCTAGGTCACCAACCAACGTCAAGGCCCAAGCTGAGATTGACGATGACATTGAGATTGAGACTTCCGATGAAGGTGAGGCACCTGCAAGGCGAGTAGTAGCTACACCAAAGATGGTAACTTTACGCTTAGTCATATTGACTCAGCTCTCGCACCTGTAGCTTGTGCAAGTTTACACCTGCTACAGCGACTTGCTTGTGAACAACCAGTAGTGCCGCGGTTTGTGCACGAAATAACGGTGCGTCGGTGGTAATGCGAGCACTGCAACAACGTTCTGAATACGCTGTACAACGTCGTGCTTGCGGACTCATTCGACACTTGGTACATCGAAACGATGGCAATCGCCATCAATTCCAAGAATTAGGTGCAACGAGTTTCCTAGTGGAATTGGTAACGAAAGCTCAAGCAGATTCAGAAGCTGCTAAAGTTCAAGGTTCACCACGAAAACTACAGATTAAAGGCCTTCAGGCACTTTCAGCATTGTGCGAGGGCTGTGA